>ML404690.1:0-31636 GCA_005239525.1 Nicotiana knightiana | reverse complement strand
TATATATATATATATATATATATATATATATATATATATATATACAGTATTACAATATTTTTATTACCATCCAGCCAAAATCGATGGGCAGCCCCCCATTGGGCAACCTCCGATCAAATGGTAAGTTATATACTGAGCCTACTGTGGCCGAGCGCCTATGAGCGAGCCCAGTTGGTCGAGATACAGAGCCTAATATGGTCGAGCGCCTATGAGCAATCCTACTATGGCAGAGCAGTTATATGTATATACCGAGCTTTTTAGGACCGGACAACAATTTTACCTACTATATTGAGAGAGTTGAGTCAATATCAGCAGGTAAGCATATCTTCAGATTATCTTTGACTTCCAGATACTTGTAGTTATTATATTATCAGTTTAGTTTCAGCTATCAGTATATTGCCTTACATACCTGCTGCATTATTTTGTACTGACGCCCCCTTTTTAGGGGCACTACATTTCATGCGTGCAGGTTCAGACAGGAAGACGAGTAGGCCTCCTCATTAAGTGTTTCTAGAGTTCAGCTTGATCGGTAAGCTCCATGCCTTTCGGAGTTGCCGGGTCTAGAACCTTATGTACGTCTTGTATATATATGTATACATGTTATGAGTAGGTCGGGAAGTTGTTCCGATCACGTATATCCATCAGTAGAGGCTTGTAGACATATCCTGTCAGTTAGTATAAAATGTTGGGCTTGTAGTACTTGTATGTATATTTGGTTGGTTTGTCAGCTGCAATAATTTTGACGGCCTTGTCGGCCCAACTTTATATTGATACTTAGCCAACTTTCATAGTTGTCTTGAAATGTGGCCCATCGCCAAAGTATGACATCACATGTTTAGAGTCCCTTAGTCGCAAGTTGGTACGCAAGGATAGGTGAGGAAACAAGTGTCGGTCTCGCCCCTATGCTCGGGGCGTGACAGAATTCCTGTTATGTTTTAATATAATTTAACATTTGAATTTATCTACTTGTTCAACTACGTGCTTATTTCAATTGATTGAATGGTCATCAATTGACTATGCCTATTTATTATGTGTTGCTTGAGAAAGAAGACATATTTAGGTGGTCGTTGCACAACGTCACTCCTAAGGTATATGAGAGATCAATGCGGCGGGTTTAAAAGCGGGATTAAAGATAAAGATGCTTTGACGTGATTATAATGAGCAGTAAAAAAGTGCGAGCTAGAGTAATTCGAGAGAATATGACTAGTACATTATTGTAGTTTCTCGAGAGAGAATTACGATAAGTCGAGCGCTCATGATTAGTAGAGAATAATTAGGCGAAATTATAGAAAACATAGCAGGAAGGATTTCAACAATTGGAGAAATCATAATTCTTGACCTCCTTAATTTTGTCTCCAACCTTTAGTTTCTATTTGTATTTTATAATCATTAGTTAATTAGTTTAAGTAACTTAGAAGTTATTCAAGCTTTCCCTCTTGGTGATATTGAACAGTTATCGCGAAGCCTTAGTTCTCTGTTGGATTCGACTATGAACTTTTAGACCTGATTATATTTGCAGCAACCACTTATCTTTTTTAGGACTAGAGTTTGCGTGATCATAGTTAAGGGTCCTAATAATTACTTATGAGATGTGAGTATCTTTTTCCAAATATCCTTCACTACTTCGTTGGGGCTAGACTTGATACTTATTAAATACACATTAACTATTGTACACATTTTTGTATAGACCTTGTTCACAGTATTAGAAAACCCCAGGATATGGCATGGTCTGACACTTGGAGACTCTACATATTCGTTTCTACTCTTGGGTGAGGCTTCACAC
The DNA here is from genome assembly GCA_005239525.1 of Nicotiana knightiana. NCBI lineage: Eukaryota > Viridiplantae > Streptophyta > Magnoliopsida > Solanales > Solanaceae > Nicotiana > Nicotiana knightiana. The sequence goes on along the minus strand of ML404690.1, from coordinate 29,853 downwards.
TTTTGCTCGTGTAGGACTTTATTTGTCGTTCTTTTGAGTTGTTGGGGTATAGCTCAGTTGATTGTCGTATTTTGTGTCATAGAAACTCCATAGACAGTAATAGTATTCATTGTGGGTTGCTATTATATGGTCACTCGTATGACACGCATGAATAAAACTCTCTACCTTTATGTTCTTTTATTTAAGCAAAAGTGTGTACGGCCAAAATTGGGGAATCCGATTTTGGGACCGTTATGACACCCCGTGACTGACCTCGAGGAGCTCGAAGCAGAATTCATTGTTCCATCAGAAGGTGTATCCCTCGAGGAAGCACATCCAAGGCTCATTGTGCTCGACCCTGGTACAGTATAAATCGGTGACTATCGTGGAATGGCGGGAAATTCTCAAAGGCACATTGCTAGAGTTGACCAAGGGTACAAGTCCGTACCAAGCCATTAAATAGTTGTACCAGTTGTATATCTTTGTAATGATTACACATGTACTATGTTGGGATTCTCCAATTTTATATAAAGGGGATCCTTGTCATTTTTTGGGACACAATGAATATTGAATAGAACAAGAACATTCTCTTCCTTCTTAACATACTCAACATTTGTTCTACGCATTTATTGCCTTTCATTTATTGTGTTCATATATTGCTCATTATTGATCATAAAGGGCTATCCTTAAGGCCCTCCACACTGTTATTCCTCCATCGGTCGTCCTTTGTTAAGCATTATAGTTCGACCTCGAGGCTCTGCTTCGGCCAGCTCAAGACCCTGTTTTACAAAAGCTTGGTTTGCATATCATTACTTTTCTTTACTTTTACCTTATTCACCTAGCTCACACTTAGCACCTATCGCCTACCAACTAGTATTAAAATAAATCACATATTTTTAGAACCACAAAATCTAATATAATTGTCATTACCATTTTCAAGGTAAACAGTTTGGCGCCCATTGTGGGACAAAAAATAATAGTGATTGTTTAGTGCTGATTTTCTAAATACACAAGTTATTCTTCACACTTTTTCTTGTCCCAGAATCTTTGATTTCAGGTCAAAAAATGTCTAACTGAGTGAATGCACATGAAAACAACAGTCCTGAAGATCATGGAGAACGACGTAGCTGTTTTAGGCGCGGGTGTAGCACTGCAAAACCTTGGGGTGGCACCACCACCAATCCCCGTGGATGTGGGCTCACGCAATGCCAACATATCGATATAAGTTCTCATACCGACGAAAGTGCACACCGGGAAAACCAACATGAGGCGCAGAAAACTCCAGCTCAGGAGGAAAGAGAAGTTAGCCTTTATGTCATTTTTGAAATGTTACAGACGCAACAAGTGGCTATTGCTCAGCTACAAAGCCATAAAAAAAACCCCAAGCACAGCACCGCCAGAAACGGATCCTCGAGTCGACCAGGCACCGGAAAGGTCGAGCAACGACGGATCAGCAGCCGACCCCGCTTTTATGAAGATGCTCGAAGACTTCACAAGGAGATTTGAATCAAGAGAAAAGAAGTAGAAGCTAATGACAAAAAGGTGGAGACCTATAACTCGAGGGTCGATCAGATCTCGAGCGCGCCCTCTATTACGACCTAACCTATGGGCCGCGACGGGCATCCGGTACCTTACTCGACCGAGTACCAACGTAACATATCTTTCTTATCATACTATCATGGGTAAATGGGCCAAAAGAGCCATCATAACATAACTGAAATAAAACACAAGGGAATGTTAGACATAGGACAACCTAACATGATATAGAAACTTATACATGTGACCTACGTGCCCATAAGGCTGACATGATCATTTGTAAACTCAAATCATAGGCCGACAAGGCCATACAAGTATCCATATACCTGACATCTCTCTACAAGCCTCTAAGACTACATAAATGTCATATAGGTCGGGGCAGGGCCCCGCCATACCAGTTAATACATTTCCCAATCATACTGACCAAATAGGCAACTCCGGAGCAAATTGAGTGCAGCAACACCTTCCGCTGGGCTGATAGCCTACTAGGAGGACTATCAACTTGCTTATCAGGACCTACGGGCATGAACCAAAGTGTCCCCAGGAAAAAGGGAAATCAATACGAATAAAGTACTGAGTATGTAAGGCAGGAAAGCATAAATAAGATTAGTAGTGTAAAGTGAGGTAGATGAGATAGAACCTGTAGCATCTTAGCGCCTCTGAGGGCTACTGTCATGAAATGCATGATACATATATATACATAAACATTTAAAAACATATGCCTCTATGGTCATCATCATCATCATATCGTACCCGGCCTCGAAAAGGACTCGGTAAAAACGTACCCGGCCACGTGGATCAGTGGTTGCACAATAGGTGCCGTACCCAGTCGACTATTGCGCGGCTCGGTAGAGTAAAATAGATACTATATGTAATGCACAGTGCACTCAGGGAATCATTCTCTAAAACTTTCGGAGTGACGTAAGATAGTTTCACCTTTGATTAACATTATGGAAATCATACCATCAATATGAACTTCACTAGGACTCAAGGATCATACATACTTTCTTAGAATAACTTTTCAAGGAAAACAACATGGACAACCTTAGTTGCTAGGAGTAGATTCAACATGAAATACCGTATCGTGTACATTCATTTCACTTTAGATCATTACAAAAGAAAGAAGGAAGTGCCTTAACATAACTTTGCAATCTTCTCTCCAATCGTCAACCAAGCTCAATATGATCTTCTTATGTCTACAATGAGTAACCCAACTTCGTCTCATCATATACGCATTGTAACTCTCGTATTTCAAAAACAATATTCTACAAGAAAACGGATATCACCTGCCCTATTTTAGCTACATTCCATATGCTGCCAAAAGTCACCAAACAGCCCAAACAACAACAATATAATTCACAATAAGTTCTCCGATTAGCTTAACAATCATTTTGAGCGGCAAGGTCGATTGTAATCCGCATAACCCATCTCACACCTTATAGACTTCTTACATTAACATAACAACATCATTAATATGATAATGAAGTAATCCATCAATGATTCCATCCTTATACCTTATATTTATATCAAAGGAAACAATCCACAACTCCAGTTTTCTTCAATTGGAAACTTTATTCACTAGTTCATGTCTAGTCCAACCACTTAACTTAATCTACATCAATAAAACCATAAGCATCTGCAAGAACACAATCCAAGTTATATTTATCTTACAACATCCCTCAGTGGAAATACAACACCATAGAAGTTATTTAAACTAATCCAAGTATTATCTTGTAGTTTATTATCCTAACAACTTAACCAACATACAAGAAAGCTTAAGAAGAATTAGTAGGTTGTCATACTCACCTTATACAGTATCAACCACTTGAAATTTCTGCCAAACACAGCCCACAATTATCCTCAATGACACAAAAACACTATAGGTGTTGTATTATCTTCTTGAATCAACTTTTGGCGTTCAAGTTGGAGTGTAAACACTTGTATTTCACCTTGAAAATATAATATGTATGAAGTAGGGACTGATTATTACCCTAATCAACAAGAACCACACAATAACCGAGGTTAACTAACTTTGAAGAACCCTTCAAAACAACCACAAGAGGAATTACCATGATCTAGCAAGCACCACGGGGTTTCTAGCGTTGGATTCATGTTTTTATCTTAGGTTTTCACCCTAGAATGATGGAGGAACCATTGGACAGCATTTAGGAGGGTTTAGGAACTGTTTTTGACGAGAAAAATGAGTGAAAATGATTTAGAATTGACTCAAATACAAGCTGGAGTTTACACCGACTTTGTGGGTCCCATGCGAGCTGCTTCGCTCAGTCTCGCGAAAATGTGAATATCTCTCTACTTCAATGTCATATAGATGAACGGTTTAATGATTTGGAAACTGGACTCATAGATCGTTAATTTTGTTGGTAGATCATCTAATAATTTCAAGAATATTGGGAGAAAAGCTTAGTTATATTTGACCTAATTTTCAGCACATTATGAATGTAATTTGTGAAGACCTTTGCCAACTTTTGTTCTACGACTTGCTTGACTTCAAAACATAGCACACGACTATCATATGACAAACATAACTCATAGAATAACCTCCTTATCATGTAATGAACCATAGTCTCACCCCTAAAGTACGTGATATAACATTCCAAACTCCTCTACTTTCGATGAAACTTATTTTCTTCAATTGGCTTAGCTTCTAAGCTTTCCAACACTCTTGGTACTCATTATTTATGATCGTAAATATGTAACCTCCAAGATAAAATGGTTAAATTACTTTAAGTACTTTTAAAGACGATCTCATTTCTGAGCTTAAATTAATTGACTTGCGACGTACTTTCACGTACGAAATTATGGGGTGTAACATTATTCTCCCTTTGGAACATTCGTCCTCGAATGTTAACTAATGCACTTATCTTTGTCTTAAAAAATAGCTTTTATGAATACTTTAATATTGTCTTTGCTATATTGGGAGATGTTCGGTGAATAGATCCAAAGGTTAGGGCATTCCCCCCCCCCCCTAAGGCTTCATCCTCACACCACGACTTGTAGTCGAAATTCATCCAATCTCTTAAAGACTTCTACCTTATTTCATGGAGCTGTACAATTTGACCTTGTATGTGTGCCTATGCGACTCTTTTCTCCTTTTCCTCCAGCTTTTAGCCAATCTCTAGGCCTCTCTTAAGGAACATATATAGAACTCGAAAAGCTATCCCTCTGGGAATCTATAGGTGTACTGAAGTTTTTCACTCGGTAATTTGTCGAACTTACGACTATTGATATATCTTGTTTCATGGCATCAGTTCTCTATGCTTATGGCTTTACCACAACTAGTTAGGTCATACTGTACTATAACTCTTACTTCAGCTTATTATTATCGAGACCTTCCACCAAACTCTAGGTTACTCTCTCACTGCTTATCATATGTGTATAACTCTAAGTCATTTAATGCTTCTTTATTACTGTTCATCTTAAAAATGATAGCCTAATCTCATCTCTTACTTTGTAACTTCCATCCGTCTATTGTTGATTCATCTTAATGTTGATCTATAATCTACCATTGATAACTTGAAACCTCTTATGTAATATATCGTCACAAGGGATCACGTCTCATCGGGCAACATCTGAAGTGATTTTCCTGATCCACTTAGGGACGATATTATACTCCAATAAATGTATTTCATAGCATCCCAATATGATTCATCTTATGGGGGTATTCTAATCCCATGCAGTTAACGAAATCCCTGTTCTCAAAGTCGTTACTGAATCAAAGCCCTAAACGTCATCATGTTATTATTTATAACAATTACATCCTTATTTACTACCGGGGTAGCATTCCATCCCTTCTAAATTTTCTACTAGTTTTAAACTCCTTTGAGTTTATTCATGATATACTGAGCTTTTTATAACTTTATGGAAACCATCAGTTCTCTGTTGTGATGGGTTTAATCCCGAGGACTTACCTATTCTCGTCACTTTCACACTCACCTTTTCTTATCCTTACTCTTGTTTATCCAAAACCTTTTTTCTCTACCATACTTTAGATTGTGACCTATGCATGTCTATTTATACTACACGCAACGTTCCTTTTAATATGCTAGAACCATAGATTTCTTTTCATGCCTTATCAGTTGTCTTTAAATGTAAGAAATAACTTTTCCTGGTTGTTCTGCCACTTGCTGCATGGATACTTGGATTATCTTAGTGCCCATGAATACGGGAGTTTCCTGTAACTCATATGATCTCAATTATCAACTTTTGATTTTGTTTCTTCTCGTTCATTAGCCACGATAGGTGCCCCTTTCTTATGGAGTGCATACAATATTATAGTGAGACTGCTCTTACGAGATCATTTCTTCTTTTGTGTAAATATGCTTATGTTGAAGCCTTCTTCCTTATTTCCTCAGCTAGTCTTTTGTTGCAGTGCTTAGGGAAGAACTTGTGACTCTTGTAAAGCTGCGAGCTTATTACATTGTTTACCCAACGGTATTTCTGATGTTCTTACTCGCCTATCAGTATCCTTAGTTACTTACCTCCGCGCCCTTGTTCTCGTAGGGTTTCTTCTAAATTGAAATTTCAGTTGTCTCCCTAGTGGCACTTCCTTTTTATTTCCGTAACACTTATTTTGTACCTTCTACTACCCCAACTACTATCTGAATTTTTCTCGAGGATTACGATTTCGTATCTGAGAGACTGAAATTTCTATGCTGGGTTTCACTATGTTTATCTTGCATGATATACCGATTTGTGTGTATCCTCCTATCTAGCCATAACTAGGCTCTTCCTGAATCAACTACATACTACCTATTGATCCACTCTCATATCTGTATTTTATATAGCGCCTCTTGGGTTATGTCCTTTGTCTTAACTTATCTCTCGTACGAGATCCTTATGTATCAAGTGTTCATTTCTACTTATTTATCAATATCATCGAGTGCGAAACTCTTATTGATTCTCCCTGGCGTCATGCTTCCATAATGTTCTGGAGTCATATTATATCTGTAGAATCTGAATAAATGCAATCTCATTCCTTTCACCATTTTACCACATTCTTCCTTTACCATTCGATATTTACCTCTTCATCTTTGGCATTCACATCTTCACATACGCACAAGGGTGAAACCATGTGTAACTGGCACATTTAGTCCTTTAAGCTTAACTTTCCTCATAGTGCTTGCTTTAGGGAAGCGTCTTCGTGAACGAACTTTAAAGGTTATTCTTCTATTGTTTATTCTATTACTGTCGAAACACGATCTCTAAAATGATGCCGACAATTACCAATTCCTTCGGTCCCTAATTCATTTTCAGTTTATCTTGTTCTCTAGCCCATACTAATTTCTATTACTTTGAGGGTCTTACTCTTCCTTATGGTAACCACGTTTGAGTCACCAACTCATTTCTCGAAATGTGGATATGGCTTTATGGCTTATACTTTTAGTGTCTCACGGCATGTCTCCTCTTGTCTTTTCCTTCAGTTGACTATAGACTCTGTCATCCTGTTACATTTTGATTTACCGTTATCACTCATTTATCACATCTTACTGATAATGCTTCATTTACTCTCTTCTTGTTTCCATGCTAACATTTATGTCTATCACTTTATTCTGAAAACTCCAACAAGAAATTCTTTTGCTTTTAGCCTCCCTTGCTCCATCCACTGGCTTTTTGGGTTGCCTAACATTCTCTCTCTACTAGATATGAATGCCACACTAAGGTAATATTTATTCTTTCCAGGATTCCAGTGCTTGTCTTTGAACATTCTAGTATTCATATCTAGCTGTATTATTCTAGAGTGCACTATATGGCTATCTCCCAATGAGAAATATTACCATGTCCTGCACTACCCTTCAAAAATGTTAAATAATGATAAGAATCCATCCATAATTTTGGGTTACTCTAACCCCAGCTGGATCCTGATATCATATCCTTCTCTTGAATCCCACATGGCATAATTGAGATGGGTATGGACAATTGTCGATATCTCTGTTACTGTTGAAAGTAACTCAAATGCTTATATTTCTCTGCCTGAATTATAAATATTGATAATCATTATTAACTATGTACCTCGTACCCTTCTTTACCCTGCTCCTTTCACTTGTTGAAACTTGTATCTACCTTCAGATTCTCTGGTTATTTTTTTCTTTACCAAATGGGTGGATAGATATAAATTCCTTACGGCTCCTTACCAAGAAGCTTACACGTCTTAGTATACACATAATCTCCTTAAGACCTCACATTTACTCATCATAAGCATGATAAAAAATTCGAGTTCCTTTGTCTCAACTCTTTCACAACCACATTCAATCTCTTACCAAACTATCTATTTGGATGAGGTATCGTTGTATTACGAATAAGTAGAATTTAGAAGTTTGAATTCTTTCAATTGAGCTCTACCACACGATCTAGAGTAAGGAGAAAGAGTCACAATCCTAAATGCTTTGTAGCCTCCTGCTTATAAGTGTGGTGCACAACACACCCATAAAAAAGACTCGACTAGACACGGCTTGTAGGCATCCCTACGACACAACTGCTCTGATACCACTTTTGTCACGACCCAACCTATGGGCTGCAACGGGCACCCAGTACCTTACTCGACCGAGTAACAACATAACATATCTTTCTTATAGTACTATCATGGGTAAATGGGCCAAAAGGACCATCATGAGATAACCAAAATAAAACATAAGGGAATGCTAGACATAGGACAACCTAGCATGATATAGAAACTTATACATGTGACCTACGCGCCTATAAGGCTGACATGATCATTTGTAAACTCAAATCATATGCCAACAAGGCCATACAAGTATCCATACACCTGACATCTCTTTACAAGCCTCTAATACTACATAAATGTCATATAGGTCGGGGCAGGGCCCCGCCATACCGGTCAATACATTTCCAAATCATACTGACCAAATAGGCAACTCCGGAGCAAGTGGAGTGCAGCAACGCCTTTCGCTGGGCTGATATCCTACTAGGAGAACTGTCAACCTGTCTATTGGGACCTTCGGGCATGAAATGCAGTTTCCCCAACCAGAAGGGACATCAATACGAATAAAGTACTTAGTATGTATGGCAGGAAAGCATAAATAAGAATAGTAATGTAAAGTGAGATAGAGGAGATACAGCCTGTATCATCTTAGTGCCTCTGAGGGCTACTATCATGAAATGCATGATATATATATACACACATAAACATTTAAAATCATACGCCTCTGTGGGCCTCATCATCATCATATTGTACCAGGCCTTGAAGAGGACTTGGTAAAAATGTACCCGGCCACGTGGAGCTCGGTAAACCCAATTGATCAGTGATTGCACAATAGGTGTCGTACCCGGCCGACTATAGCGCGGCTCGGTAGAGTAAAATAGATACTAAATATAATGCATGGTGGACTCTGGAATCACGCTCTAAACCTTTCAGGGTGACGTAAGATAGTTTCACCTTTGATTAACATTATGGACATCATACCATCAATATGAACTTCACTAGGACTCAAGGATCATACATACTTTCTTAGAATAACTTTTATGGAAGAACAACATGGACAACCTTAGTTCCTAGGAGTAGATTCATTATTAAATACGTATCGTGTACATTCATTTCACTTTAGATCATGCCAAAAGAAAGAAGGAAGTGCCTTACCATACCTTTGCAATCATCTCTCCAATCGTCAACCAAGATCAGTATGATCTTCTTATGTCTACAATGAGTAACCCGACTTCGTCGTCATCATATAAGCATTGTAACTCTCATATTTCAAAACCAATATTCTACAAGAAAACAGACAACACCTCCCCTGTTTTAGCTACATTCCATATGTTACCAAAAGCCACCAAACAGCCCAAACAACAAGAATATAATTCACAATAAGCTCTCCAATTAGTTCAACAATCATTTTGAGCAGCAAGCTCGATTGTAATCCGCATAACCGATATCACACCTTATAGACTTCTTGCATTAACATAAAAACATCATTAATATGATAAGGAAGTAATTCATCAATTATTCCATCCTTATACCATATATTTATATCAAAGGAAACAATCCACAACTCCAGGTTTCTTCAATTGGGAACTTTATTCATTAGTTCATATCTAGTCCAACCACTTAACTTAATCTACATCAATGCAACCTTCAGCACCTGCAAGAAAAAAATACACATACCTCCTACAGTAGCTTCAAGTTTAAATCCAAGTTATATTTAACTTACAACATCCCCCAATGGCAATATAACATCATAGAACTGACTTAAACAAATACAAGTATTATCTTGTAGTTTATTATCCTAACAACTTAACCAACATACAAGCAATCTTAAGCACAATTAGTAGGCTGCTTACACTCACCTTAGACAGTATCAACAAAATTTTTGCCAAACACAGGCCACAATTATCCTCAATGCCACCACAACACTATAGGTGTTGTATTCTCTTCTTGAATCACCTTTTCGTGTTCAAGTTGGAGTGTAAACACTTTTAGTTCAAAGATGATATCATTTTTGAGCTTAAATCAATTGACTTACGACGTACTCTCACGTACGAAATTATGGGGTGTAACACCTCTGATTCTTAAGGGTGTAGATGCATAGAAGTTCGTTCAAAAGCCATTCACATCAAGCGCGGCTCCGAATCCCATCCTGAAGAAGTTAATAGTTCCATATCTTTCTATGTACAACGGGACCTTGGACCCCAATGAGTATATTCCTGCCTATACTTGTGTTGTGAAAGGGAACGACTTAAAAGTTGACGAGATTGAGCCAGTCCTGTTGAAAAAATTTGGAGAAACGCTGTCAAGGGGGGCCATGATGTGGTATCATAACCTACCCCCAAATTCAATAGATTTTGCTATGTTGGTAGACTCTTTTATAAAGGCGCATGCCGGCGCCATCAAAGTCGCTACAAGGAAGTCCGACACCTTCAAAATCAAACAGAGAGAAAATGAGATGCTAAGGGAATTTGTATCTCGCTTTCAAATGGAGAAAATGGAATTACCACCAGTCTCCGATGGCTGTGCAGTGCAAGCCTTCACTCAGGGCTTAAACAAATAGAGCTCGATAGCTTCGATGCAGCTAAAGCATAACTAGGTTGAATATCCTACCATAACATGGGCAGATCTGCACAACATGTATCATTCAAAGATCAGGGTCGAGGACGACCAGTTGGGAGCCCCCTTGGGCTCAATATACCCTAGCAGGCTCTTAGCGAAGGAATCAAGGTTTCCAGCAAGTGAATCGAAGCCAAGCAAGGAAAGGTACCAACCGTATCTCGAATATTGAAGAAACGCCCCGAGGCACAATATACCTCGTAACAATCAAAATATGGATCGAGGTCAGAACTTCCGGGGACTCGTGAACAAAGTCGGGTTCGACAGGCACACATGGCCGGTGGAGGCAACCTAGTTGTCTAATTACAAATTCAACATTGATGTTTCAGACATTGTGTCAGCCATAGGTAATATCAAAGATACCAGATGGCCAAAACCTATACTGTCAGATCATTCACAGAGGAACCCTAACTTGGTGTGCGAATATCACGACACTCACGGTCATATGTCGATGACATGAAAGCTGGTATTTTGGGTTGTATCGGCCACGTTGACTGGGAGGATGATCTTCTCTTTTGTTGTCTCGCTTGCCATGTAGACAGCTCCGAGAACAAAGATGTTTGTTTGTCCTTTGGTTCCTTCGATGCAGAAGGCATCGATGTAGGTGCCACATCGTGCACCGAGAACATATCTCTTGTTGCATGATGCTCCCCATATATTGTTTTTGTTCCATCCTCCATTGGAAATTTCATCATTTGATGAAGGGTTGACGACACAACTTTCATACTGTGCATCGAAGGAACCAAAGGAGAAACAAACAGCTAAGTAGCATTCACAAACTACGTTCTCGGCTGCACCCAAATGGACGAATATAGGACAGTGCCGCGTCCTATAAACAAGCAATTGAAAAACATATCGAGGCTTGAATGCTACCACAGTTAAGGTACAACTCCCTCCCTTTTTGTCACGCCCCAAAACTGAAAGACGAGACCGGCGCATAACCAGATGAGCCCGGTCAAGCGTACCTGGATTGCCTTACCTATCCAACGCATTTCCCCGTGTTCAAAATGTACATTTTATAAGTGAAACAACAAAAATAGAATCAAAGCATGCGTTTACATCATAAATCCCTTTCTTCTTTTAACATTTTCTACATTTCATCTTCCCAAAACATACATTCTAAAATACAACACTCCCAATATGGGATCATGATTACGAACGAGTACGAGAACTACCCAAAATACATATATACAACCCACATAATGTCCACGGAGCCTCTATGAGTACGGAGAAGAATACATAGACTTGCTGACAACAAGGCCCCGGCTATACCTCAAAAGAAATGACATATACAAAATAAGACAACATGTACTACACACGGACCCGAGAGGAAGTGGGGCTCACCAAGACTGCTGAAGAGATTAAGGGAAGGCACCACTACCGGCGATAAGAGCTACCTGCTATGGAACCACTTATATCCATATAAAATATGTAGCGCTCCCGGCAAAAAGAACGTTAGTACCATTGAATAGTACGAGTATGTATAAAAGAAACCTACTCCAGATAGGATAAAAAACATTAGTTAAACATTAACAGAGGCATCATACAACAGTACACTGAAACTTGGAGAATCATAACAAGAATTACCACATCCCACATCCCGTTTTTCCACCTTTTGGTTAATGTACTCTTAAGTTTCGTCTTGTTATTATTATTATTGATTCACCGTGTCGTTGTCATACAGAGTCCGATCTCTGCCCGATCGTGAGGTCCAAATTTCAATCACATCACATAACCATTGTGGCTTGTTTTCACGGAGTCCGATCTCTGCCCGAATTGGCTAGGCTAACACCGTGGCTCGTGCACAGCACACGGAGCCCGATCTCTGCCCAATTGGCTAGGCCATATCAACTAAAAATAGTAAGGACAATAATCATCATCAAATCATAATCATATCATAATATCAAGTTATCCATGTGTACGGCATGGAGTCCGATCCCAGGCAGACCGGATAAGCTTTCTCACCCCTAGGACATTCTCCTTGTACAATTATGGATGTTTTAGGCCACTTACATTATTTTTAACCTTTTTTTTCCCCAACACATATTGCTCTTGGATTCATCTTTCATATCATTAGAGTCCTTTAATTCATTTTTCACGATAATTTATCCTTTAATCCATATTCTATAACCATCTGATCCATTGATTTATATTTCACAATTTCCCAATCCATTGTTTCGTGTTTCATAATAGTTCAACCTCATGTTTCACATTTCGCATCAGTACCATATCTTTACTCATATTCCGTGACAATCCACCCTTTTATATTTTTCAACCCATCATATAATAGGAGCACACACACAATAAGAAAGGACATGATGATCAACATGTATACGTTTCACTAGCAAGACATCATGGTGGTAGCATATAGCAACATGAAAACAATAATTCCTCAATTAAGCACATAGAGCACATAATTTCCGTAGAAGGTCAATAAGAGAGTCATACCCGGAAAATGACCACAACGGGCTTATCCTATAAGGATTAGGGTTAGCCATACATACCTCGAGTTCGAATTTCCCTTTAATTTCTATCCCAAATCACCGGACCTTCTAACGCCTTCAATCTAATTTACAATGTGACACATTCAAGCTTAGAGTTAGGAACCTTGAACTCATTTGGGAATTTTATCAAATACTATGTGGTCCTTTAGATTGACTAGCCCCCTTTTTAGTGAAAGGTTTCCCTAGCCTACTTCCTTTGGCTAGATTAAAGAAGATTATTCATATGCATGCAAGGTATTAACTTTCTTCTTCAAGAACCAACCTATGTGTGTTCTATTCTAACTAAGATCTGAGAATTTGGGGAAATGGGGTGAAGACTTATCTCTTATGGTGAAGAATATGACGACTACTCGATTAATTCCAGGCCTGAGTAGATATGGAGGACCAATTTGGGGAAGATGAGGACTTCTCTCACTATAACCCACTCTCACTTCTCTCTATTTTGATCAGATAGTCGATAAAATAAAGGGGAGGGGTGTTTTATTAAACTGGGGTTCGGGTTTTAAAAGTAGAAATTAGAAGCCCCACAGCAGGTATGCGATCGCATTCCTATTACGCAATCCGTATACCTGTCACATAAATGGCCTTCAGATAGGCCTAAAAGGAAAGCAGACTGCCCAGGTATGCGACCAATATGCGGTCCGCATACCTGTTATGCAATCCCATAGTGCGTGGAATAACTCCCTCCGCAAAAATAGAGGTTCAAAAATGCGACAACTATGCGGCCAGCATTCGTGAAATGTGATTGCATTATGGGCCGCATAGCTGTCCTCAAAATATACAGCAACTGTCCAGGTATGCGACCACTATGCGACCACTATGTGGTCCGCATACCTGATCTTCGATCGCATACTGTACCGCAGACCCGCACAATTCTGGAAATTTTTTTATCTTCTAAGGCCTAGGTTACATTTTACTCCAAAAGGGTCCGTTTTAAGATTTGCTACTGATATAACAATATGTGGACCAACTCGGGCATCGTTTTTATTCAAGAAAATTTACGGGTCTTTACACCTTTCTTATTTGCATTTTCTACTAACTCATGTGCATGTGTTCGACTAAGAGGAATCGAAGCACCCTCCAGCTTGAAGACCTTAGGTTTTAAAGCATGCGTTGCGCTCTTTTTCCCTTAGATCGAATTTTATCCCAAATGGGTTTTACCGACGTGGTTTTTAACGAGGCAACATCCATATGCTACCTAAGGGGAACTCATCAAGTATTCAAGGCTTCTCTTCAATCAACCTCGAATACTGGGGGGCATCCCCCCAGGAGATCACCTCCTCGAAGAAATTGAAATATGTAAAAGAGGGTCTCAATAGGAGAATGATGTATCGGACCAAACGGTCGAATGAACAGTGTTCGCGTAGAATAATCGAACCCTCGATGGCGAAAATATGTATGCTAGTACCAAGAAATCGGAGGAGTATATATTATCATCAAAATGCTTTACGCTGCAAAGAAGTTTGCTATTTTCACAAGAAATGGCTCTAGGGCCAAAAACTCCCGAACACTCGGGGACTGTCATCAATGGCCAGCTCACCAAACCATCTAACTTCAAAGTCATAAGCCCTCCATGAGGCAACCTCAAGCTCGTAAGACCTCCATGAGGCAACCTCGAGTTCGTAAACCCTCCATAAAGAAACATTGAAATTGTAAGACCTCCATGAGGAAACCTCGAGCTCGTAAGACCTCCATGAGGAAACCTCGAGTCCGTAAGCCCTCCATGAGGCAACATTGAAATTGTAAGACCTCCACGAGGCAACCTTGATCTCGTAAGACCTCCATGAGGCAACCTCAAGTTCGTAAGCCCTCCATGAGGCAACATTTAAATTGTAATATCTCCATGAGGAAACCTCGAGTTTGTAAGCCCTCCATGAGGCAACATTGAACCTGTAAGCCCTCCATGAGGCAACCTCGAATTCATAAGCCCTCAATGAGGCAACATCAAATTCATAAGCTCTCAATGAGGCAACACCAAATCTGTAAGACCTCAACAAGGCATGCACAAATTTGTAAGACCTTAAAAAGGCATAATACCGATATTAAAGTCAAGGCTATATATTCGAACTTGTAAGACCTCGAAAAAGGCATACCCTCGATATAGACACTGAAACTACCTCACACGGGGACTAGAAGGCTACGGCCAAGCATATAGAGCTTCGAACATCAGCTACAAACAATGTGTAAGAGCCTAAGCTCCAGTCTAAAAAGCCTCCGGGCCAATCTAAAGAGCCTCAGGGCCGATCTGAAAAACCTAAGGGTCAATGAGCCTGAGTCAAAATTTAACTCGATGACTGAGCCCTAAAAGGTTAACTATAAACTATTACCAATTTCTCATCAAGCACAAAACCCCAAGGGTTTCATTTCAATGTCCAACTCACCGGACTAATAATTGTCGAGCATCAACATTCAGAACAAAAATAAAGACACAAACTAGTGGAAATTTATATAAAGGGAAAATCGAAAGGTTCCTTTTTATATATATAATGATACAAAGACACATTTACAATGCTCTCTGAGAGCCCTATGCAAAGAATCAGAAAGAAACAGCCTAGTTTACTCTCGAAGACTTAGTCTTTCTTCCCTTTGGGGACTACGTCTCCATCGGTCTCTTGGGGACCAGCTCCCTCATCGGCCTCTTCCTCGTTGTCTTCGGCATCGAAAACAAGGAACTTGGTGGCGAACTCATCCTCCTTGGCCTGCTCTCTATCTCCTCCGAGAGGTCAAAGCCTCTAGCATGGATCTTTTCGAGGGCTTCCCTCCGAGATTTGAATCGGGCATAATAATTTATCAGTCTCTCGAGATCGAAAGCCTTCCCCAACTTCATACGAGCCTCAGCGGCATCTTTCTGGTAGATGGCCACCTTATTATCCTATTTTGCTTGAACCTTCTCGGCTTCGGCTCGAGCATCCACGACCTCGACTTTCATCTTCAAAAGGTCTGTCTCAAGCTTGGTAATCCTGCTCGTCTCAACCGAGTTGCTTCCTCGAGCATTACAAAGCTGTATCTTGAGGGTGGAGGCCTTAGCCAAAACTTTCCTTTCAACCGCAACATGGGCACCTATTTTTGCCTTCAACTCATTGCGTTCGAAATTGTCATGACCGATTTTGCCCCAAAGGTGTTCCATCACCTCCGTTTTTCTCTGCAACTGAGACGGCAAAATATTAGTTTCTGACAGTGGAAAAAGAAGCCAATATTCCCTCGATATGAAGGTTACCTGCTTCTCGAGATGGACCTTGTAATTTTGACATCGATTCATTTTCGATAGAAGGTGTATCGACTCACTTGCCTTCTTATCACAAAGAAGACTGAGAGATTTCTCCCCGTCCAAGGCTTTCCACAACTTAGACTTACAGCGAAGCAACTTTGACTTGAGCTTGTTGAAGGCATGTGGGAAGGACGGTCCAGTTAGAAGGATAAAAATACGAAGCTGAGAATGCCAAAAGATTACCGAGGCTCACCATAGAGAAAAGTCGCCGAGCCTCCTAGGTTGTTGAGCGCGCGTCCGCTGGTCTGGTCTCATCGGCCCTAATTGAACCACCCTGAACATCCTCCGAAGTACCTTCGAAGGGAGAAGAAGATGGTGGAAAAGGACCTTCGCTCATCCCCTCCCATAGAACCTATCCCCTGAGGCTGGAGCCCCCGGATTCAGCAGGCCCAGCTGCCTCTAGAGACTTCTCGATTTTAGCCTTCGATGTGGTGTCGTCCCTTTCGATCGCATCGCCACTTTTATGCCGGCCGATGGATGCGATACCTTCCTCGATTGTTGCATCTTCTTTGTGCGTCCGAGCAGGCCCTGCCTCACTTTGAACATCCTCGTCCACCAAATATCATTTCCTTTTATTAACTTGACTTGGCTCCGAAGCCAAAGGCCTTTCCTCCTCTCCAAAAGGACATGGTATCACTTCAGAAAACACAGCAATACCTGAAGAAAAGAAATTAACAAACATAAAGAGGAGTATTCCTTCAAAAGGGAACCATACAGCACATACCATGGTGTTTTGCTTCCCATCTGCCCTTTGACAGATCTCGCCACTTGCGTTCATCATATGTTAAACAAGCTGCCAGTTTTTGAGTCCAATCCGCTAGGTCGGGGACCTTGTGTAGAAACCACAGGATCGCTGCAGATAAAGAAAGAAAACATTGTTATGGAGTCCAACTCCACTGAGAACAAAAAATGGCAAAGTAGGTTGAACAACTTGTCAGTCTTCGAGCCCAATTTGCTAGGTCGGGGACCTCGTGTGGCAACCACGGTATCGCTGCAGGGAAAGAAAAAAAACATTGTTATGGAGTCCGACTCCACTGAGAAAAACAAATGGCAAATTACAGCGTATCGCTTACGTGTAAAATTCCATTTCTCGAGAAACGATAGGAACTCCGCAGGAATAATATCAGCAGTCCTCACTCGGACAAACTGACTCATCCACCCTCAGTCTCCATCCTCATCATCACTGGCAATAAGGATCCTGGTGGATCGACGCCGTAGAGTAACCATACCTCGGTAATGTATAGGTTGATATAGTCTGATGTGGTGGATGAGGGTGAACTCGAGCTTGGCATTCTCATCAAAGAATTTTATCATCAACACTATCTGCCAAAACAACGGGTTAACCTGAGCCAAGGTAACTCAATATCTTCGACAGAACTCGAGCATGACTCGGTCGAGAGGGCCCAACGTAAAAGGGTACGTGTATACATTCATAAACCTCTCTACATGGGCCGTGATACCCTCTTCCCGAGAAAGTATCTACAATATCACCTCTTCTCCCCATCCACAGTCTCTTCTAATAGCCTCGAGGTGTCTCTCTTCTATTGATGAAATGAACCTCGGTGCGTGTTCTCAGATACCCAAAACGTTGAGAGGTCTCTCTAACGTAAAGTCCTTCCTCGAAACAAATAAGTTCGAGGTTAGCTCACCAAACGCCGGCGGTGTACCACTGGCCGGACGAGAAGCAGAGGTAGAGCTTCCCTCTTCCTGGTGAGCAGATTTGGGCATGGAAGCCATGACTCCAGTGAAGAAAGTAAAAGGAAATGAAAACTCGGGCGAAAGCGCCAAACTGAGATGGAAGAACAAATGATGCAAGAAGAGGAACTCCAAATACGTTTTTCAAACAACAAAGCCCTCAGTGAAGGTAAAGCAAATATATATATAGGAAAAGCAGCTACTATTCATTTACTCAGATTGCCCGTCAGCTCTGACAGAGCCATTATGACATCTTGGGAAATGTACCGGTGGGGCTACCTCGGTTGGTTCACAATCGTATCATAATAATGATGCTATCATACAACATTCGAAGGATCGATGGGTTAAATCAAACTCGGGAAGGTATGCAGCTGAAATCTAAACGCGAAACAAAGGAATCCTTTTCATTTCAAAAAATGTATTTACAAGAATGATTTACAAAACTCCCATGAGGAGCTCACATACAAAAAAGAAGAAGTAAAAAAGGGCAAAGTATTCTATCCTTCATCCTCAATACTTCCCGAGTCGCTTGCCGAGCCCTCGTCCGAAGTAGTCAGAACTATTGATTCATCTTCCAAGGCCTTGGCTTCTTCGATCTCAACAGAGAGATCGAAACCCCTGGCGTGCACCTCCTCGAGGGCCTGCCTCCTAGTTTCCAGTTGAGCATGAGCAACGGCCCGAGCCAATTTGGGCTCGGCCTCTTCGGATATCTCTCTACCCGATTATTTGCGGCGGCAGCATCATCTTTGTACGAGGACACGAATGCATCAGCCTCAGACTTGGCCATGGATAATGCAACAGATTCCTTCTGAGCACCTCGAAGAAGAACCTAAGTCGAGGCTAGCTCCTCCCAAAGAACGTCCCTCTCTGAGGCCACGCTATCACTATGCCGCTTCAGCTATAGGATCTCGGCATCTTTAGCTGCGATCTCTCCCCGAAGCTGCCCCACCAAGGCATCGTTTTGCTCAATCTGAAAATACCGAACTTAGGTAATAAGAACCAAGCTTTAACAATAAAGACAAGCTCGTGAAATACTAGATTACCTGCTCAATGAAGTTAGCCCTCTCTTGGAGCGCCTTCTTTGAGCCTGCCCGGAGGTCGACCAACTCCTCCTCTCTTCGGGCATACAAAGCCTTCAGCTCATTTGACTCCGAATTGAGCTTCTCAAGATCCTCATCACAACAAGTCAGCTCATCTTATAGCTTTGAGAAAGATTGATCATACAGCGTCATGACCTACAGCACAAAGGAGAGAAGTTAGAAAAACAAGAATAAAAACTTGAAGCACAAATAATATATCGAGAAGTTACCCGTTTTTGGAGTCTCGTAACCTCCTCAAGAGCAACCAGGGAATCAAGATCGGTATCTTCTTCAACACCGACGAAGTAGTCCTTGAATAAATCATCCTCTCCCTGAGAGGCCCCAACATCGGGAGCTTCCCTGTTCTAGGCATCCCGTATTTACCCCGGTGAAAATGACGGGCCTGATTGCAAATCGCCCAGGGCATCGACTTCCATCGAGGATTCCTATCGCCCTCGAAGAATCCGAGAATCGGCTCCTTCAACCAGGTATTCATCGGCACATGTCGCATCCCGTCCAACGGTTGGCTCGAGGACTGCACCCAAACCCTCCTCGAGGATCTCCTCAGCGCAAGGTGGATCTGCATCAGCCACCTCCGACTCGGCAGTCCTCTACGCAACAACTTTCGAAGCATCAGCGCTTCATCTTACCTTTTGTACCAAAGGGCAACTGCATCAACTTCGTCTTTAGTACGAAGGCTTTCTGTAGCTGTCGAGATCAAAACCGTGGCATCGGTCTTAGGCTTCTAAGCCTTAGGTTTCTTTGGTTTCTGAGACTCCGTCGACGTCTCCTTCTTCCTCTTTTTGCCCTCGGCACGTTTTTGGGCCTCTTCTTCACCAGGAGGAGGCGGTCTCATTGAAACGACTTCCCTAAGGCCTGCACAAATGTAAAATATGAGACTTGTCGCCATGATATATAATCACAAGAAATCTAGAAGTAATAGTGAGAAGAGCATACCATGATTCTTGTCCTGCCATCGCGTCTTGGCTAAATCACACAAACGTGTTCACTATACAGAGAGGCGGAATACAAGAGCTTAACCCATCCCGGGAGGTCCCTGACCGCACCAGGGAACCACACAGTGGATATGCAATCAAAAGAAAATCAAGTAAAAAGCAAAGGGGTCAGCTCATAGGAAGAAAAAGAGACAATTCGGGTGATGAAACATGCTCGATATAGGGACACTTACGTCTCATGTTCAATTCCTCTAGGAATGGCATATCCTCGGTGGGGATGAGGTCCGAGGTCCTGACTCGAACAAACCAGCTCATCCATTCCTGGTCTTTGTTTTCGTCGATGTAGGCAAAAAATGCTTTGGCAGATCAACGGTGCAGCTTGACTAAGCCCCTTCGATAGAGACGATGGCTATATAATCTGATCAGATGATCGATGGTGAAATACATCCCCCGACCATGTTCGAGAAATATCTAATCATATAGAAAATTCTCTAGAATGAGGGATAAATTTGACCGAGCGTCAATCGATACTGACAACATAAATCGAGGATCACTGGGTCTATCGATGGAGAAGAAGAAATTACGGGGCCTAAAGTGAAAGGATACCTATATACACTGAGGAAACAAACTTTATGTGTAACTATGGTTTCCTCATGTGAAGGGGTTTCTACTGGTACTGCTTCCCCCCAACGGCAATCTATCTTCACCTTCTTCACGTCGGTCACCACACTTATGTACCGAGACATGGGCTCGCATTTTCCCGGTGTCGAGGTGGTCTATCAATTTTGAAATCGGAAGTTGTCTCGAAGGGACTGGGAATCCACTCCTCAATACGGGCAGGCGCTTTTGATTTGCCCTTAGGCGAGCATGACAAAGAAGTGATTCCCTCTTTTTGAGAGACCGTTTTAGAAATTTTATCCATAGCTATAACAATTTTCCAAAGCAAGAAGATGAAGAAGTGAACACAGAAGAAGGATGAAAGAAAGAAACAGTTAGCAAAGGTTTGAAGGCTTGAAGGTGTTGTAAAAGTTTGAAAGATGGAAATCGAAGTATTTATAGGACACATCCGAGCATATTGGAGAAGTGGAAAGGCTGACCAATAACGGTTCGTGGGATTTTCGGGAACCATACTGACAACGACGTCATAATGAAGATATCGAAGAGGCAAAAACTCAAGATTGTTTCTTATCATTTCATTCTAAGAAACACGGGAACTATCTATGTACGACCAAAATCAGGGAGTCCGATTTTGAATCCGTTATGACACCCTGTGACTGGCCTCGAGGAGCTTGAAGCGGAATTCATTATTCGATCCCGAGGTGTATCCCTCGAGGAAGCACATCAAAGGCTCATTTTGCTCGACCCCGGTACAGTACTATCGTGGAAAGGCGAGAAATTCTCAAAGGCACGTGGATAGAGCTGACCAAGTCTGCAAGAATGGTACAAGTTCGTACGAAGCCATTAAATAGTTGTACCATCTGTATTTCTTTGTAATGATTATACATGTACTATGTTAGAATTCACTCTTTTCTATATAAAGGGGATCATTGTCAATTTTTGGGACACAATGAATATTGAATAGAACAATAACATTCTCTGCCTTCTTAACATACCCAACATTTGTTCTACGGATTTATTGCCTTTCATTTATTGTGTTCATTAATTGTTCTTCATTTATTTCTCATTATTGATCATAATGGGCTATCCTCAAGGCCCTCCACATTGTTATTCCTCCACCGGCCGTCCTCTGTTAGGCATTATAGTTCGACCTCGAGGCCCTGATCCGGCCAGCTCAAGACCCTGTTTTACAAAAGCTTGGTTTGCATATTATTACTTTTCTTTACTTTCACCTTATTCTCCTAGCTCACACTTAGTACCTATTTCCTAACAACTAGTATTAAAATAAATCACATATTTTTAGAATTACAAAATCAAATTTAATTGTCATTACCATTTTCAAGGTAAACAAAAAGTATTGTTCTACAGGTTGTGTTCATACTTTGTTTTAATTATATAAAATGACGGTACTTTGAAAAGAACTTCCACATGCATTTATAAAGTATATAAATGGGTATTCGTATATGAATCGGTTCATTTGAATCGGGTAGGATGCTGGTCACATGGATTTGAGGCGTAACAATAAACTATAGATTATTGTTGATGCCATGTGATTTATAGAAGTTAAAGGGCAGAGCGTGGAATTTCTTGATGAATATGCTGGTCTACGAGAGTTACCGTAGGAAAGAAAATCATAATGCTTGAGAAAAATCAATCATATATATGTTGGCCAAAAGTCTTGAACTATATAATAACAAAGTGTTGGTGTTATTATTTTATTAAATAGAAACACTTTAACATGCGTCCACTGATCTAATACTAGTTGTCAAATATCTCTATGAATTAAATAAATAGAAAGGAAATCGGTTGTGTAGAAGAAGATTAAGATGGTAGGTGAATATTCAACAATAGGACATACATATATATGTTATTAATTCAGAAAAAAGTGAGTCTGTCTAGACAGTACAAAAGGCAAACCAAATTGGATATAGAAAATAAATAAGAGTGGGAATGTCACGAAGCAGAAAAAGCAAAGTGGAGTATATACGACATGCAGGACTTTCCAATAATTGAGCCATGATTACACCTAAAAGTCGCACTTATATTAAAAAAATATTAAAATTGTTTATTAATTCTCAAATTGTTATCTATTCTGTCTCTCTCTATGCGAGAAAACATATGACATGCAATAACGTGTATATGCATCATCGAAATGAAGAAAATGTAGTGGCATATACCTCTTGAAGTTTAAAACATGCACAAACATTTGATATTATACATGAATATAGGATTGAGTTTTTGCAGAGAAGAATTTAAAAGTATTTCCAGCTTGAACTTGCAACCTAGGGTTTTATTAATTGGTGTGAAAGGAGGAAAAAATATTGAAAGAACATTTTTGTTACACTGTTTTGCTTGCAAGAAAAGATTAAAATTAAAATAGAGGACCGGGAACCGACTTTTTTGCTTCACTTTCCCCGCAATGATTTTTCTTTATTTTCCAGAGATAGTGTTTACCCTAAAATCTGACTAACAATTTAAATTGTATTGAGGTCTTAAAGATATGTGATTTAATCCAATATTAACTGATAACCAAGAAGGTATAAAAGAGTAAGCTAAACCAAATCAGCGTGCGAGCAAGTCTTGACCTCGAGCTATGATGACCTCGAGGTATACTAATGAGAACAGTAAAGTTAAAACAATAAAGTTAAGAGACAATTCGAATGCATGATGAGCAAGAAAGTAAGAGTGTATATTCTTCCCAATGATTGATGCCTTTACAAATGAGTGAGCCCTCTTTATATAATAGGGGGTCCTAAATAAGGTACATTTCTATTTTTAGTAAGTAATCTAATTGGACAGTTGTCTAACCGTCTAGTACGAATTCGTACAAATCTATTCTGGAATTTACGCCTTGATCTTTGTGTCATTGCGGGAATCTTGCTCTTTCTGTTACAAATACATAACAGCATTATCTCGGGGTTGGTCATACTCAGCCTCGGTATTCATCATGTACTTCGATCTTCGAGCCTTGCACTCCGTCATCAGACTCGAGCTTGGTCCATCAAGCTCGAGCATGGTCCATCCTGAACTCGGGCTCAAAACGACTCCTCGAGCCATGAAATCGGACATACTTGATTTCGACGTACACAGATAGCTATGTATATCATCCATGTTTTGCATTTCCATGCATTCCAATAAGTTTTGCAATTTTTAATGGATACATTCAGCAACCAGTAACTGAATATAATACGGAGAAAGAGCCAGATTGAAAAGGATGACAAAAATGGAAGGAAGACAGGATAAAAAGCTAGCACTACTCTTACAGAAGCCTATGAATTATTAATGGATTACTTTATAAATAAGTATGACTTTGTTTGACAAGACATTGTAATGATTTGAGTTTCTGTTGCTAATGCTGAAAGAATATGCAATGCAGGCTTATGTTGGTCATAGCACTGGATTAACCTTACATCAATATTGCTGGTGTACTTCGTTCTTATGTGCATTAACTAGAGTTAGGAAACCATTACAAAACAAATTATATGTCCATAACCCGCTCAAGAGAAGTAAGACCCGTAACCAATAACTCTAAAAGAAAGGTTCCTCAGAGACGAGTGCTAAGACCCAATAGAGACAGGAGGTCAATTTGAGATGAGAAAAAATCGATGAAAAAGCATCTTGACGAAAATAAAAGAGTCCAACACTTGAAAACTCCACAGTAAAGTTCGCATTCCTCCTAATTGTTTTTGAAGTGCAAGTGAAATATTAGTACTCCTGTTCAGACTTTAGAAGCTATAGTAAAGTACCGAACAAAGGAGTAAACTCGCTTAAAATCTTTACAAAGCTATGACCGAATATCGTATTAACAAAAAAACGTATTCTAGAGCACTACTACAAAAGAGGTCGTATATGACCGGCGAAAAACTGTGGAATAAATTGTCACAGCCCAAAATTCCACCGGAACCCTGATGGCACCCAACAACAGATATGCAAAATTAAACTTCAACAATGATAAGACATAGTGTCAAATAGCAGAATAGTATACTACCTGAAGTCATAATGATAATACAACTAAAACCACCCAAAATTTGTGTAATGATCCGACCGATCCTTTTAGCATTTTGTTCGGTTGTTTGAGGTCTTGAGTGGCTTCATATAATGTATCATGACTTGTGTGTATGTTTGGTTTCAATGTTCTAGAGGTTTGTGATTTGATTTGGAAGAGAAATTTACATATGTAGAAGCTTTAAGTTGATCAGATTACCCATCTGTTGACTTTTATGTAAATGGTCTCGAAGTCATGTTTTAATAATTCCAATAGTTTCGTATGATAATTTTAGACTTGGGCGTATGTCCAGATTTGGATTTGGAGTAATAGGAAGTCTCGAGGAGTTGAGGTCGATTTCGACCGCAGCTTGGGCTCAGTGGTTTCAGTTGTGGGAGTATGTGCCTTTGGACTTATATGTCTGGTAGTGTCTCTAGGAGTGGGACTGGAGGCTCAGTGAGTGTTTGGATAGCAATAAGATGAGAAATATGTGATGGAGAATGTGCTTAGATGGTTTGGATGCGACGAGAAGAAATTTCCTTGGGATGCAAAAGGAATATGGATGTTTGATTTTTGTCTTATATGTTGTGCAGTCTCAAGTTATGAGTGTGTTGAGGTATTCTTTCATGTTTTTCAATTGTGGGATAACATATACTCTTATGTATTGTTGACGAGTTCAGACTCGGGAAGATTTAGTGATTTCATAGTGGTTGTGGCCGTGAAAGGGCATAGAGAAATGTCATTTGAGGCTAAGCAGGTGGATTATCTCATACGGTATGAGCTGACGTTGTGTGATCCCTATGATGTTTCTATGAAGAGTTTCCTTTTTACTAGTGGGGTGTGTAGGTGCTTCAAATTGTGTTTGGATCATTTGAGGAAGTTGGCTTGACGGTTACGAGGATGAATATGAGTTTAACAAAAGACTTGAAGTATTTTTATGATTAGTTCTACATAAGTTCATGAAGGTATAGGATGAATTACAGTACGAGATCATGGCAATTATGAAGTAAGGGTATTGTGGGATATTGAATGTTGTGTTCTACGGATTAGAGCCAAGTGGGGGAGTGTGCTATCAGCGATCGGATTGCATGGTTATGTATTATATTAGTTTCGATCCGAGGCATATTTGTGGATCAGTTGTGACATAAAGAGGACGGTTTTGAGGATAAATTGAGAAATGGAATTGCTAGATCCATGATGTGAGATACTTTATGGGAATACTGGAAATTTGTAATGACTCGGGTTTGAAATTTGAGGTCGAGGTAGTGTGCATGGAATACGGATTCACTCGGTTGCTTCGAGATGTGTGTTACTTCTTGAGGTGTTTGTGTGCTAATGGAGTAGAGGTCATTCGGCTCATTTGGGTAGTGCATTTGAGATTAGAATAAGATGGATGACACTCAAGAAGGTTCTATTGGGTTCAATATTCGTATATGGTATTTGAGGAATTTCTAGATTTGTAAATGGCTAAGATCTGAGATTTGCATTGGATGATGTCGAGACTCGCGGTATTTCTGTATCATTATGGATTTTACATTGCACTATCATGGAGTTTAAAGGAAAACAACTTCAGATTCACATATGGTCTCCACAAAATGGGTATCTTTGATGTGGTAGTTTTGGATTCTTAATAGGGAATGTAGTGGCTTATGGAATTTAGGACGACGAGGTTTCATGCTAGGATCTCTTGTGGTGAGCATTGGTTAAGGATCCTAGTGTACTGGCAAGGAGAAGCGTTAACTTGAAGGAAATTGGAAAAGAACTCAGAGAAATAGGACATCTTGGTAGTAGGTTGGATCAACATGGTAATGGATTTGGTCAATTCTTTTGGTTCTAATGATGTAGTGTACTTTACAGATATTTTGTGGCCATAATCTTGTGTTTGGCGACATGAGTGACTTGATGAGTTAAAGGGATTCAGCTATGATGGTTTGGTCTTGTGGTAATGGGTTTCGAAGAGTTCTCGATGATTTCGACCACTTCTTGAGATGGATGTCTTCTACCGGCATGAAGAGTATGATGTGTGTTGTGATTTTCTACTAGATGGGATCAAGTAGAAGGGTTCTAGCTAATTGAGTATGTATCATGTTTGTGACTCAAGGTTGATAATGGGGTTCTTGTGTCTTCATATGATGGCATGAAAGATATGGTACTACATGTGGGATTGAGGTTGCAGGTATGAGGTTGTAGTTCCGTTCGAAGGGAAGGTCATAAGTTATAGACGATATTTTGATGGTTTCATATGATCAGAAGAATGATGACACTATCCGGTATTGCTTGGGAAGAGCGTGTATTTCATGAAGGCGCACTGTGGTTTGACTTGCAGATACTTGATTTATATTACGGTACTCGCCTGGTTGATCGACTACTGATGTTTAGATTTTTCTATGTGGCACAAATGAATTCTAGAAGTATTTCTCGTAGGATGACTGTGTATGAGTGATATGTTAGTCACTCGAGTGGTGGAATTGGAATCGAATATGGTGATTCGTGTATTCTAGGGATTTGGAGACTACAAGGGTTCTCATAGGCAGATTGTTCCTTGGTTGCAGTCTGTGCAGGTATGGCCCAAGTTAGACAACTAATAGTTTGTGTTATGGTTAGGTTATTATATACTTTTAGAGGTTATTTATCTATTTTTAGATGGCTGGAATTGATTGGGGGCCCATACATAGGCATAATGAGGATGTGTATTCTACACCAGGTCAAATTTATTTACTCAACATAGCTATTGTTTAAGGATGTGCCATCGGTTAGATTTGATCTTATTCCTGTATGTTTTGTTCCATGTATTAGTCCTTTATGCTGCGATGTGTTGTGATATTGTTGACTATTTACACACATGATGTGGTTTTGTTTTCAACTTGTAGCGGAATTCGACCAATGTGGCTCTTGGGGTGTTAATGGTTGATTTTGCCTTGGTTATGGTCCTTTCCTATTTGTAATATATTGTTCTATCCGTTTCTCCATGGTTATGGTCATGCATTTTGTGTGTTTGTCGTTGATCTGTGTATGGTTGTTGATTTTAAGCATTATGGCTCGAGGTATTTCATGTCGACCGGTGTTTGAACGGGGTCACACATCGCATCAGAGTTATGATGGGATATGATCCTTTGTGTTGACTTCATGCTTTTTGGTTCTCCTTTGTGTGATGGGTTCATAACATTGCGCTTGTGGTGGTATTTGTTGAGCTTGCAGAACAGTTCTTTCATTTGATTCTCTTTCCATTTTTGGGTACATTAGAGTTGGTGCTTGTTTGGTGCATAGATTGCATGGTATGTGGCTCTAGGTGATATGGGTGTGGCATGTCAGTCGAGCGTCTTGTATTGGATGTGATGAGGTTATTGAACCTGGAATGATCTCTATCAGGATTGTGTGAGATATGTTTGGAGATGAAGTGATATCACTAGTCAACTTAGAAATTGGGCTATGGTTCTTATCGGGCGAGAAATCTCCATGAGTTGTTGGTCTCATGGGTGGTTATGAGTTTTTACATGTTTCGTTTTTCATTTGCCAGTGTACGAAGGTATATAACAAGGTTTTATTTTATATGAGGTTTGTTACCATTAAAATACTTGTATTGAGAAATTGTTGTGGCCAGAAGTTATGCTATGAGTATTGAGTAATGTGGCATATATTATGACTACACCTTAGGAAATGGTTTGATATGGTTTGTTCTGACTTATTCAGTGGGTAGATGCGAGATTCGGGTCTTGTAATGAATTTTCGATGTAGAAAAATTGGGTTCTAAGGTCTATGGACTAAGGTTGAAGTGGGGATTTTCAGTTACGTTGTGTTGTCGGGCCTATATTGGTTGTTATGGTGTGGGATCACCCATGGTTATGTGCATGGTGGGTTTATATAGTGATTTGATGGCTTTGGAACGAATCTTGGCATGTTTGAGGACAAATGTATGTGTAAGAGGGGAAGACTATAACAACCCGACCGGTTGCTTTGAGCTTTGCATGCAATTAATGGTTTGAGGTCATGAGTAGCTTCATATGTTGTATTCTAACATGCGTGTATCGCCGATTTTGGTTTTTGAGTGATTCAGGGTTGATTTGGGAAAATGATTCTCATTTTGGAAACTTTAAGTTGGAATACTTTTTGTATTTAACCTCCAATTGGATTTTTGACAATCCCGTTAGCTACGGAGGTTGATTTTGGACATGGGCGTATGCCCGGATTTTGCATTTTTATGTTTCCAGAAGGTTTTGGTACTATATGGTGAAAATTGGCAATTTTAAGGTTTGGAATATCCATAAGTTTGACCGGATGTTCACTTTGATATTATCGGGTGTGGATGGTGGTTACGGGAGTTGGAATAGGTTTGTTATGTCATTTAGAACTTGTGTGAAAAATTTGGGATCATTATGAATTGATTTGATATGGTTCGACATGAGTTTTAATAGTGAAAGTTCAAAAGTTCATTAAGTTTGATTTGAGGTGCGATTCATAGATTTGATATTGTTATGTGTAATTTGAGGCCACAAGTAGCTCTGTGTTATGCTTTGAGACATGTTGGTATGTTCGGACGGGGTCCCGAGGAACTCAGGTGAATTTCGAGGTTTTCATATGGATATTATATTGCTGATTTCTTGTGTTTTTACAGAGCATCATGATCGCGGAGCGAGCCTCGCAATCACGTAGAGGAATTTCTTACTGAGTTGGGCTATTTCATCTCTTCACATTTGCGTGTGTTTAGTCACACTCGCAATGATTGTGGAACTTGAGCTTCGCGTTTGCGTTTCTAGATCATGTTCGCGGTGGTAAGCTGGAAGCTGGAGGTCTCTTCTTCGTGTTATCATGTCCTAGGAAAAGTTCGTATAGTGCTGGCATATATGGGTAGCGTGTTCGCATGGACTCTATCTCAAACTTATAAGGCATTACTTTTGGCAGAGGCATTTGTTCTTCAGGATCGCGAGGTATTGCCGATATTGTGGTGGGTATTGCTGAAGCAGTAATATAAAATACTCTTCTTTGGACCTTAAGCTCGTTTTATTACATTTTGAGTTGTAGAGCTCGAATTTGGGCAATTTTGAAGAGGATTTTCAGCACATGAATTGGGATAAATATTGTCTACTCGGATTTGTTTATATTACATGATTCCATCTTCGATTTTGGAATTTGATTGATAAATTTAAAAGAGAAATTGGG
>ML404688.1:1564-36636 GCA_005239525.1 Nicotiana knightiana | reverse complement strand
TATTATTATTATTATTATTATTATTATTATTATTATTATTATTATTATTATTATTATTATTCCAAACAATCTATTAAAAGAGTGCAAAATAAACTTACATTTGTGGATACAATGTTTTTAATCTATAGGAAAATATAATATTTATCAAATAAAAGTTCGTTTCCAAACATAAAAAACTTTAGAAACAAACAATTAACTTTAACCCAACAACATAATATGTGTATGTGATGACAAACCGAATAAACAGAAGCTTCTTGGGAACAAAAACAGAAATAATCATATTTATAACTGGTGATTGAAAAATAGCCATAATTTTAAAAGTAATCGAAATTTAGTTACATGTAAAGATAAACTCTGAATAAAACCACCCTTTAAAAGGAAAATTTCCAGCATAATATGTTTGAGTTCGAATTTTTTACATATGAGAACCAGCATAATGTGTTGGAATTTCATAATGTGATGGAGTTCCAACATAATATTCTGAAATTTTATACGCAGGAGCTCCATAATCCAACATATTATGCTGGAACTTTTCGTGTGCTGGAGTTTTAATATAATATGCTGGAAGTTTATATGCAAGAGCTCTATAATCTAGCATACTATGCTCAAAATTTTCGTGTTTCAGCACATAATCTAGCATACTATGCTAGAAATTTTCGTGTTTCAGCAAAATAGTGACTATTATTTAGTGACTTTGCATACATTGGGTATTTTTAAGTTACCAATCCGAAAACTGGCTAATCCATGCTATTTTCGCTTATTGTTGTCTGCTGATATATTCGTAAAAGTAAATGTATGAGAAAATAATTAGGTGCAATTTACTTCCTAGTCCCAGTTTTTGACGACTCGGCTGGTCGTCTTGAGAGTTATATCCCCGATCCCCTATTAACTATTTTTCCCGAATCTTTTTCTGCCATTGCGACTTTCCAGGAGGGTTTGTTTTGGTTTTCGAAGTGAATTGAGACACTTAGTCTCTTAATTAAAAGTTTAGGTTGAAAAAGTCGTCGGATATCAACTTGTGAGTAAACTACCTCGGATTTGAATTTTGATGGTTCTGTGAGCTCCGCTAGGTGATTTTGGACCTAAGAGCGCGTCCAGAATGTGATTTGGAGGTCCATAGTAAAATTAGGCGTGAATTGACGAAAGTTGGAATTTTAGCCGGCAGTGGAAATTTTAATATCAGGTTCGGATTGGATTTTCGGAAGTTGGAGTAGGTTCATGGTGTTATTTTTGATTTGTGTGTAAAATTTGGGGTCATTCGGACGTGATTTGATATGTTTCAACGTTGTTTGTAGGATTTAGAAATTTTAAAGTTCATTAGGCTTGAATTCGTATGTAATTGGTGTTTTGATGTTATTTTGAGTGATTCGAAGGTTCGACTAAGTTCGTATGGTGTTTTTGGATTAGTTGGTATGTTTGGTTGAGGTCCCGGGGGCCTCAAGTGAGTTTCAGGTGCTTAACGGATTGAATTGAGACTTAGGAGAATTCTGAAATGTGCTGGTTATGGTGTTTTCGCACCTGCGGCCCCGCAGAAGCAAGGATGAGGTCGCAGGTGCATTTTTGGGTATGAAGGCTAGGGGTCGCAGATGCGACACGTGAATCGCAGATGCGGAGCCGCATCTGCGGAGGGCTGATCGCGGATGCGGATTTTGGGGAGGAAGTCAAGTTCCACAGAAGCGGACGAGTTAGCACAGAAGCGCATCCGCAGTTGCGGATTTACATGCGCAGGAGCAGAGTCTAGTTATTTAATGAAAATCTGCAGGTGCGGAGCTCTAGCCACAGAAGCGGTTAAGTAACCGCAAGTGCGGTTTAACTGGGCAGATTAAAGGTTCTAATCGAGGGGTTTGAGTTCATATCACAAAATTTAATTCGGAGCTCGATAGAAGGCAATTTTTAGAGATATTTTTGAGTGGGTGTTTTTGGTAAATGATTCTTACCTAGTTTTGGTTAATTCCCATGATTATGTCTTTAATTGTATCATTAAATTAGTGATTTGGAGTGAAAAATTGGGAAAAATCCTTAGGCCAAATTTTGGGGTTTTGATCGGGATTTTGGTATCGGATTTGAAAAAATTTGGTATGGTTAGACTCGTGAGTGAATGAGTGTTCATAATTTGTGACTTTTATCCGATTCCGAGACGTGGTCCCGAGGAGGCTTTTTGAGCGATTTTCCAATTTCTTGCTTTAACTTTGTTTCCGTTCGCTAGATTAGCTTTTTGGAGTTATATTTATGTTATGTAATTGGTTTTGGCTATATTTGGTCCATTCGAAGTCGGATATTCGTGGAAAGAGTATTATTTCAGATTGGTTTGAGCCTTGTTCGAGGTAAGTGGCTTGCCTAACCTTGTGTGGGGAAAACTCCACTTAGGATTGGTCCTGTTTTGATATGTGAGCGCCGTGTACGTGAGGTGACGAGTGCATACACGGGCTAATTGTTGTAAAAACTCATTTTCTACTAAGTAATGCCCTGTTTTTCCTTCTTATTTGAATCTTATCAGCATGTGTAGTATCCCATCAGACTAGAATAACATGCCTATTTGCCTTAACTGTTTACCTTAACTATATGCAACATGTTTAGTGAATTTAACTGTCTTTCCTTAACTTTTACTTAGGTGGAATTGTGAGATTTTGTGCCGTAACTATTGAATTCTATTGTTTGGCTGCATATTTACTTTGGGACTATAGAACGGTATTCCAGGAGATCCTCCAGCACTGCACATTTATTTGGGACTACAAATCGGTATTCCGGGAGATCCCCATGTCTTGCATATTTACTTTGGGACTATAGACTATATTCCGGGAGATCCCCCTGCACATTTAAGTTTGGTACTACGAGACGGTATCTCGGGAGATCCCCTGTTGCATCTTTGCTTCTGAACTTTTTTGTTTTCTATGTTTTCTTCCCTGTTCAATTCCAGTCTTTATTATACTGCGATACTTCATTGCCTTGCTATGTTATTATATACTAGTTGAGCCCTAACCTGACTTCGTCACTACTCGACCGAGGTTAGGCTTGGCACTTACTGGGTACCATTGTGGTGTACTCACGCCCTTTCCTGAACATGTTTTTCGTGTGCAGATCCAGGTACATCTTACCAGCCTCATCGCTAGAGTTGCTACATATTGGAGACTTCAAGGTACATCTGCCCGCGCCCGCAGATCCTCGGAGCCCCCCTCTATCCCCTTATGTTCATTTTTCATTCTTTTTGTAGAAATGATGTATAGAACAGTTAAGACTCATTAGTAGCTTGTGACTTGTTGTGTTCCGGGTTTTGGGCATTGTTTGTACATTTCAGAAGTGATAATTGTACATGCCGAGTGGCACTTAGTTGCTTATTAGATATTTGTTACTGTTAGTAGTTAATGTTCATGCTTGTGTTTCATTTCAGCAAAGTGTTAGTCTTACCTAGTCATAGAGACTAGGTTCCGTCACGACAACTCATAGAGGGGGAAAATTGGGTCGTGACAAGTTGGTATCATAGCTCTAGGTTCATAGGTATCGTGAGTCACAAGCCGTTTTATTAGAGTCTGACGAATTGGTACGGAGACGTCTGTACTTATCTTCGGGAGGCTATAGAACTGTTAGGAACAATCATACTTCTTTGATTTCCTTGTCGTGTGAGTTATTGACATAAAATTCTAAAATTCTCTATTATGTTCTTTCTCACAGATGGTGAGGACCCGTACTGGGAGATCTGGTGACCAGGCACCTGAGCCCCCTAATAGAGCCGCCAGAGGCCGGGCCGGGGTAGAGGACGACTACGCGGTGCAGTTAGAGCACCTGCGCAAGATGCGACAGAAGAGCCCCTAGCAACTCCAGTTGGAGGGAAGGCACCAGAGGTCCCTATTGCTGCACCAGCCCTCCAGGAGACTCTAGTCCAGTTCATGAGCATGTTCAGCACCTTAGCTCAGGCTGGATTGATCCCACTAGCTCCCGCCATATCTCAAGTCGGGGGAGGGGCACAGACTCCTGCAGCCCGTACTCCTAAGCAGAGGGTCTCGGTTGATCATGCCCCAAAGTTTATTCCTATGCCGCCGGTAGCTCCGGTACAACATGAGACCAGGGCAGATGCTTTTGAGGCAGATCATCTCAGACTTGAGGGGTACAAGAAGTACCACCCACCTACTTTCAGCGGACTAGCTTCAGATGATGCTCAGGGTTTTCTGGAGGAGTGTCATCGTATTCTCCGTACTATGGGCATAGCGGAGATGAGTGGGGTTTCTTTCACTACTTTCCAGCTTAGAGGAGCAGCCTATCAGTGGTGGCGTACTTATGAGCTGAGTAGTCCGGACGAGGCAGCCTCACTCACATGGACTCAGTTCTCGGATATGTTTCTGAGAGAGTATGTTCCTCAGAGCCTCAAAGATGTATGGTGTGGGAGGTTGAGCAGCTGCGCCATAGTTCTATAACTCTGTCAGAGTATGCAGTTCGTTTCAGTGAGTTGGCCCGACATGCACCGGCCTTGGTTGGCATAGTTTGGGAGAGGGTTTGTCGCTTTATTAAGGGACTCTACCCCAGTATCAGGACCAGTATGGCCAGGGAGTTGGAGATGGATATCTCTTATCAGTAGGTCGTGAGCATTTCCAAGAGAGTAGAGGGCATTCTTGCCCGGGATAGAGAGGAGAGAGAGGCCACGAGGTCTCGGGAGACTGGCTATTATTCTAGAGCTCGTGCCCCAGCAGCTTGCCATAGTAGGGGTTATGTGAGTCGCCCTATTCATTCAGCTCTTCTAGCCGCTAGTGGTGTTCCAGCTCCTTCCAGACCCTATGAGCCTTATTATGCGCCGCCAGTATCTAGTGTACCTCCTGCTCGGGGTGCTATTAGCGGGTAATCCAACAGACTTGGCCCAAGCCAGTCACAGTAGTCGCGTCCTCCGAGGGGTTGTTTTGAGTGTGTGATACTCACCACGTGGTGAGGGATTTCCCCAGACTTAGGAGGGGTGCACCTCCACAGGTTCCTCAGCCATCACGTGCTCCACCGGGTCCTCCGGCCATGCTTCCGGCACCAGCTGCCACCCCACCTACTTAGCCAGCTCGAGGTGGAGGTCGGGGTCATCCTAGATGGGGAGGACATGCCATGTATTATGCTCTTTCGGCTCGTTTAGAGGTAGTTGCTTCCGACTCTGTCGTCACAAGTATTGTCCCAGTCTGTCATAGAGATGCGTCGGTATTATTTGACCCATCCTCTACATATTCATATGTGTCCTCTTATTTTTCTCTACATTTGGGCGTATCTCGGGATTCTTTGAGTTCCCCTATTTATGTGTCTACTCTTGTTGTGGATCGCGTATGTCAGTCGTGTTTGATTTCTCTTAGTGGTTTTGAGACCATAGCCGATTTATTATTACTCAGCATGGTAGATTTTGATGTTATCTTGGGCATGGACTGGCTGTCGCCCCATTATGCTATTCTTGATTATCACACTAAGGCTGTGACACTGGCTATGCCCGGATTACCACGATTAGAGTGGAGGGGTACCTTAGAGTATACACCCCGTCAAGTTATTTCATTTATTAAGGCTCAACGAATGGTTGAGAAGGGGTGTGATGCGTATCTAGCTTATGTTAGAGATGTCAGTATTGATACCCCTACAGTTGAGTCAGTTCTAGTAGTGAGGGATTTTCCAGATGTGTTTCTAGCTAATCTTCTGGGCATGCCGCCTGACAGAGATATTGATTTTGGCATTGATTTGTTGCCGGGCACTCAACCCATCTCTATTCCTCCTTACCGTATGGCTCCTCCTGAGTTGAAGGAGTTGAAGGAGCAATTGCAGGAGTTGCTCGGTAAGGGCTTCATTTGGCCTAGTGTGTTACCTTGGGGTGCTTCGGTCTTGTTTGTGAAGAAAAAGGATGGTTCTATGCGTATGTGTATTGATTATCTCCAGCTGAACAAGGTTACAATGAAGAACATGTATCCATTGCCTCGCACTGATGATTTATTTAATCAGTTACAGGGTGACATAGTGACAGGGTGTTTTCCAATATTGACTTGCGTTCAGACTATCATCAGTTGAAGATTCTGGAGCCAGATATCCCGAAGACTGCTTTCAGGACCAGATATGGTCACTATGAGTTTCTTGTCATGTCTTTCGGGCTGACCAATGCCTCATAAGCGTTTATACATTTGATGCATAGTGTGTTCCGACCTTATCTTGACTCCTTCGTCATTGTGTTTATTGACGACATCCTAGTGTATTCCTGAACTTGGGAAGATCATGAGCAACACCCGAGAATTACTGTGCTTCATACTTTGAGGGAGAAGAGGTTGTCTGCAAAATTTTCTAAGTGTGATTTTTGGCTAGACTCAGTGGCGTTCTTGGGCCACGTAGTATCGAGTGATGGGATCAAGAAGAAGGTGGAGGCAGTGCAGAGTTGGCCTAGACCGTCATCAACTATGGAGATCCGTAGTAATCTGGGTTTTGCGAGGGTATTACCGTAGTTATTTAGGGGGATTCTCATCTATTGCAGCACCTATGATCAGGATGACCTAGAAGGGGGCTCCGTTCAGGTGGACAGAGGAGTGTAAGGAGAGCTTTCAGAAGCTCAAGACAGCTTTGACTACAACCCAGTATTAGTATTGCCTACAGGTTCAGGGTCTTACACCTTCTATTGTGATGCTTCACGAATTGGACCTGGCGCGGTGTTGATCCATGACAGTAGGGTGATTGCCTACACATCCAGACAGTTGAAGGTGCATGCGAAGAACTATCTTGTCCCCAATCTTGAGCTAGCAGCTATTGTTCACGCCCTGAAGATATGGCACCACTATTTGTACGGTGTTCCTTGTGAGATCTACACCGATCACTGGAGTTTGTAGCACCTGTTCAAGCAAAATGATCTTAACTTGCGTCAGTGGAGGTGGTTGGAGCTACTTAAGGATTATGACATCACCATTTTGTACCACCCGGGGAAGGCCAATGTGGTGGCCGATGCTTTGAGTCGCCGGGCGGAGAGTTAGGGGAGTTTAGCATATCTTCCATCTGCAGAGAGACCCTTAGCATTGGATGTTCAGGCTTTAGCCAACTAGTTTGTGAGATTGGATATTTCTAAGCCGAGTCGAGTGTTGGCTTGCGTAGTCTGTCAGTCTTCTCTTTATGACCGTATCAGGAAGCGCCAGTATGATGACCCCCCATCTGCTCGTCCTTCAGGACAGGGTTCGGCGAGGTGATGCTAGAGATGTGACTATTGGTGATGATGGCGTGTTAAGGATGCAGGAACGGATATGTGTGTCAAATGTGGAGAGGCTTCGGGAGTTGATTCTCGAGGAGGTCCACAGCTCACGATATTCCATCCATCTGGGTGCCGCAAAGATGTACCAGGATTTGAGATAACGCTATTGGTGGAGGAAGATGGAGAAAGATATAGTTAGGTTTGTGGCTCGGTGTCTCAACTGTTAGCAGGTTAAGTACGAGCATTAGAGACCGGGTGGTTTGCTTCAGAAGTTAGAGATCTTAGAGTGGAAGTAGGAGCGGATCACCATGGATTTCGTAGTTGGGATCCCACGGACTTCGAGGAAGTTCGACGCTATTTGG
The DNA here is from genome assembly GCA_005239525.1 of Nicotiana knightiana. NCBI lineage: Eukaryota > Viridiplantae > Streptophyta > Magnoliopsida > Solanales > Solanaceae > Nicotiana > Nicotiana knightiana. Next base: position 29,106 of record ML404688.1, on the reverse strand, counting down.
GTGATTGTGGATCGACTGACCAAGTCAGCTAATTTCATTCTAGTGATGACTACATACTCTTCCGAGCAGCTGGCTCCAATCTACATCTGTGAGATCATCAGGCTGCATGGTGTACCGGTATCTATTATCTCTGACCGGGGTACGCAGTTTACATCACGATTCTGGAGAGCCGTACAATAGGAGTTGGGTACTAAAGTGGAGCTTAGCACAACATTTCCCCTCAGACGGACGGGTAGTCCGAGGGCGCACTATTCAGATACTAGAGGATATGCTCCGTACGTGTGTGATGGAGTTTGGAGGGTCATGGGACCAGTTCTTGCCACTTGCGGAGTTTGCCTACAACAATAATTATCAGTCCAGCATTCAGATGGCACCGTATGAGGCTCTGTATGGTAGGCGATGTTGGTCCCTAGTAGGTTGGTTCAAGCCGCGAGAGGCCCGATTATTGGGTACAGACTTGGTCCAGGATGCCCTGGATAAGGTGAAGGTGATTCAGGATAGACTTCACACAGCCCAGCCCAGACAGAAGAGTTATGCAGATCGGGAGGTTTGCGATGTAGCATTCATGGTTGGAGAGCTGGTCTTGCTTCGGGTATTTCCTATGAAGGGCGTTATGAGGTTCGGGAATAAGGGCAAGTTGAGACCGAGGTACATTGGCCCTTTTGAGGTGTTGCAGTGTGTTGGGGATGTTGCTTATGAGATGGACTTACCTCCCAGCCTAGTAGGAGTTCATTTGGTATTCCAAGTTTCTATGCTCCGGAAGTATCACAGTGATCCGGCTCATGTATTGGATTTCAGCTCAGTCCAGTTGGACAAGGATCTATCTTATGTTGAGGAGCCAGTGGTTATTTTGGACAGGCAGGTCAAAAAGCTAAGGTCAAAGAACATTTCTTAAGTAAAGGTTCAATGGAGGGGTCAGCCGATCGAGGAGGCGACTTGGGAGACCGAGCAGGATATACGCATCCGTTATCCTCATTTTTTCACAGCTTCAGGTATGTCTCTATACCCGTTCGAGGACGAACAATTATTTTAAGAGGGGGAGGATGTGATGACCCGACGGTCTTCTTGAGAGTTATAGCCCCGATACCCTATTAACTGTTTCCCCCATATCTTTTTCTGCTATTGCGACTTGCCGGGAGGGTTCATTTTGGTTTTCGGAGTGAATTGAGACACTTAGTCTCTTAATTGAAAGCATATGTTGGAAAAGTCAACCGCATATCGACTTATGTGTAAATGGCCTCAGATTGGAATTTTTATGGTTCTGTTAGCTCCATTAGATGATTTGGACTTAGGAGCGCGTCCGAAATGTGATTTGGACTTAGGAGCGCGTCCGAAATGTGATTTGGAGGTCTGTAGTAAAATTAGGCTTGAATAGGCGAAAGTTGGAATTTTGGCAATTTTGGCCGGCAGTGGAAATTTTGATATCGGGTTCGGATTGGATTTTCGGAAGTTGGGGCAGGTTCGTGGTGTTATTTTTGACTTGTGTGTAAAATTTGAGGTCATCCGGACGTGATTTGATATGTTTTGACGTCGTTTGTAGGATTTAGAAATTTCAAAGTTCATCAGGCTTGAATTCGTATGTAATTGGTGTTTTGATGTCATTTTGAGTGATTCGAAGTTTCGACTAAGTTCGTATGGTGTTTTAGGATTGGTTGGTATGTTTGGTTGAGGTCCAGGGGGCCTCGTCTAAGTTTTGGGTGCTTAACATATTGAATATAGACTTAGGAGAATTTTGAAATGTGCTGGTTCTGGTGTTGCGAAGTTCGCAGGTGTGGCCCCGAGAAGCGAGGATGAGGTCGCAGGTGCATTTTTGGGTATGAAGTCCAAGATTCGTAGATGCGATGCATGAACCGCAGATGTGAAGCCGCGTCTGCGGAGAGGCTGATCGCAGATGGGAATTTTTGGGAGGAAGTCAAGTTCCGCAGAAGTGGACGAGTTAGCGCAGAAGCGCATCCGCCGATGCAAATCTACGTGCACAGGAGCGGAGTCTAGATATTTAATGAAATTCCGTAGGTGCGGAGCTCTAGCCTCAGAAGTGGTTAAGTAACCTAAAGTGCGGTTTAACTTGGCAGATTAAAGGTTCAAATCAAGGGTTTTGAGTTCATATCACAAAATTGAATTATGAGCTCGGTAGAAGACGGTTTTTGGAGGGATTCTTGTGTGAGTGTTTGGGGTAAATGATTCTTACCTAGTTTTGGTTAATTTTCATGATTATGTCTTTAATTCATCATTAAATTAGTGATTTGGAGTGGGAAAACCGGGGGGAAATTGGGAAAAATCCTTACGCCGAATTTTAGAGTTTTGATCGGGATTTTGGTATCGGATTTGAGCAAATTTGGTATGGTTAGACTCGTGAGTGAATGAGTGTTCATAATTTTTGACTTTTACCCAATTCCGAGACGTGGGCTTGGGGAGCCTTTTTGAGCGATTTTCCAACTTCTTGCTTTAACTTTGATTCCGTTCGCCAAATTATTTTCTTGTAGTTATATTTATGTTATATAATTGGTTTTGGCTAGATTTGGGCCATTCGGAGTCGGATATTCGTGGAAAGAGCATTATTTCGGATTGATTTGAGCTTGCTTCGAGGTAAGTGGCTTGCCTAACCTTGTGTGGGAGAAACACCCCTTAGGATTGGTATTGTTTTGATATGTGAGCACCGTGTACGTCAGGTGACGAGTGCATACACGGGCTAATTGTTGTAAAAACCTATTTTTACTAAGTAATGCCCTGTTTTTCCTTCTTATTTGAATCGTATCAGCATGTGTAGTATCCCGTTAGATTAGAATAACATGCCTATTTGCCTTAACTGTTTACCTGAACTACGTGCAACATGTTTAGTGAATTTACCTATCTTTCCTTAACTTATACTTAGGTTGAATTGTAAGATTTCGTGCTTAACTATTGAGTTATATTGTTTGGCTGCATATTTACTTTGGGACTACGGAATGGTATTCCGGAAAATCCCCCTGCACTGCACATTTACTTTGGGACTATGGAATGGTATTCCAAGAGATCCCCTTGTCTTGCATATTTACTTTGGGACTACGGACGGTATTCCGGGAAATCCCTCTGCACATTTACGTTTGGGACTACGAGACGGTATCTCGGGAGATCCCCTGTTGCATCTTTGCGTGCTGAACTGTTGTGTTTTCTATGTTTTCTTCCCTGTTCAATTCTAGTCTTTATTATGCTGCAATACTTCATTCTTTTCTTCCTATGTTATTTATATACCAGTAGAGCCCTGATATGAGCTCGTCACTACTCGACCGAGGTTAGGCTTGACACTTACTAGGCACCATTGTGGTGTACTCACGCCCTTTCCTGCACATATTTTTCGTGTGTAGATCCAAGTACATTTTACCATCCTCATCGCTAGTGCAGTCGTTCCTGCTTATTTAAGACTTTAAGGTACATCTACTCGCGCCCGCAGATCCTCAGAGTCCCCCCTTATCACCTTATGTTCATTTTTCCTTCTTTTTGTAGAAATGATGTATAGAATAGTTAAGACTCATTAGTAGCTTGTGACTTGCGGTGTTTCAGATTTTGGGCATTGTTTGTACATTTCAGAAGTGATAATTGTACATGCCGAGTGGCACTCAGTTTCTTATTAGATATTTGTTACTGTTAGTAGTTAATGTTCATGCTTATGTTTTATTTCCGCAAAGTGTTAGGCTGACCTAGTCATGGAGACTAGGTGCCGTCACGACGACTCACGGAGGGGGAAAATTGGGTCGTGACACAATTTATGTGGTGTCTTTGACTTGGCACGTAGTTTAAGAAAGAAAGAGTTTTGAAATGTCACAGCCCGAAATCCCCACCGTCGGGACTGTGATGGCGCCTAACATCCCACTTGCTAGGCAAGACGACGTCTAAGTATTATTAAGTCATTTCAACTACATTTCAGTAATTAACAGTAAATAAGCTATAACGATATGCAGAATATTATAAAAACTTCATCATTTACCACTACCCGGATCTGATGTCACAATTCACAAGCATTCTAGAATTTACTACAAGTAATAGTCTGAAAGAAATACAACTATTTGAATGAAAGAAATAGTAAAATAGAAAAGATAGATGGGGACTTAAAGGTTTGTGAACGCCGACACATCTACCTTGAGTCTCCGGATAGCAGGTCCAACAGGTAAACTCTCTATGAACCGAGCCGGTACCAAAATATGCACAGAAAGTGCAGGGTGCAGTATCAATACAACCGACCCCATGTACTGGTAAGTGTCGAGCCTAACCTCGATAAAGTAGTGATGAGGCTAAAACAAGACACCTACAATCAAACTTGTACAGTATAACAATGTATATGCATATAACATTAAAGAACTAACAAGAAATATCGGGAGGGGGAAACATGCTGAGGTGAAATATGAGGAAAAAAACTACATCAGAAAGATAACATGAACAGTAGATACACTATGAACCAATAAGAACCAATGAACACAACAACGGAAAAGTGCACGACATCACCCATCGTGATTTCACTCTCATCCTCACCACGAAATAAATAAAAATGGCACGGCACAACATCACCCTTCGTGCATTACACTCTCATAACATGGCACGACATCACCCTTCGTGCATTACACTCACAATATGGCACTGCATCACCCTTCGTGCATTAACTCTCTCAACCTCACATAAAGTCAATAGAATCAACACGACATCACCTTCGTGCATTAACACTCTCCCTCACCAAAACAATGAACAATGACACTCAGTGAGATAGAAACAACAAGAACAAGTCTTCCTTCAACATTTGCTTCCACAACACCAACCTCAACTTGAATCAATACTCAATCAATACCAAAGTCCGTAAACATGATAAGAATGATCAACATCACGATTAACTAGCCTAAGCATGAATAATATGATCAAGGAAAGCAATAATTACAAGAACAAGACCCACCCGCATGCTATAACCCGACAACAACGCATAAGTACTCCTTACCTCACATGTAAGTTGTACCCAACATCTAGACAAGTAGAAAATAGACAAACAAGTCCTAATCCCTCAAGTCAAGGTTAACCATGACTTACCTCGCTCCAACGGCCAAACTCAAAGCTCAACCACGGCTTTTCCCTTCAAACAAGCATCCGAATCAATAGACTCTAGCAAATTACCAACCAAACAATTCAAATAAAGCCTCAGGAACTACCCACGATTGTAAAGAATTCAATTTAGGCCTTTTTTTGAAAAAGTCAACAAAAATAAACACCCGTGCCCGCTTAGTCCAGACCCGAAATTCGGACCAAATCCTGATTACCCATTCATCCCCGAGCCCTGTTATATAATTAGTTTTGGATTCCCACCTCAATTTGAGGTTTAATTCCCCAATTTATTAAATCCCTAGTTTCTACCCAAAACCCCCCCAATTCCACCATGAAAACCTTAGATTTTAGGTTAAAATATTAGGAAAACTAGTGAAAGAATGAACGAAATTAGTTTAAGATCACTTACCAATGATTTGGGGAAGAAAATTTCTTTGGAAAATCGCCACTTGTGTTTTAGGTTTTGAAACTTTGGGAAATGAATCAAAAATCTCGTCTAAGTCTTATTTCTTCAGCTGCAGATGTCGCATTTGCGACATGGACTTTGCAAATGCGAGGCCCGCAAATGCGACATTGTCTCCACAAACGCGAAAAGAGTCTTGGACCTACAGTCCACAAATGCGAACATGTGTTCACAAATACGAATAGAAGATGATCACAAATGCGACCTATACTTTGCAAATGCGAAGTCCACCCCCCATCCCAACTGCTCGCAAATGCGATAGATTCTTCGCAATTTCGAGGCTCGCATTTGCACACCAGCTAAAATTTCTAAGCCCAATTCACTTCGTAGCCTATTCGAAACTTACCCGAGCCCTCAGGGCCCTAAACCAAAAGTGTACACTAGTCTAAAAATATCATACAAACTTGCTCGCACGATCAAAAGACCAAAATAACAGCTAAAGCTACGAATTGAACACCAAATCAAATGAAATTTTCAAGAAAGCTTTGAAATTTCTATTTTCACAACCGGACGTACGAATCACGTCAAACCAACTCCGTTTTTCAACAAATTTCACAGACAAGTCACAAATATGGTATTGGACCTATACCAGGTTCTGGAACCAAAATACGGAACCGATACAATAAAAGCCAAACTTGGTCAAACATTTCCAATTCATTTAGTCTTAAACTATCAAATTTCGACAAAGTCCGATATCTCGGGCTAGAGACTTCCGATTTCGATTCCGGGCACACGCCCAAGTCAAAAATCACGATACGAACCCACCGACACCGTCAAAATACGAATTCGGGTCCGTTTACCAAAAATATTGACCGAAGTCAACCCAAATGAAGGTTTTAGGTAAAATTTCTTATTTTTATCAGTTTCAACATAAAAGCTTTCCGAAAAAATGCTCGGACTATGCACGCAAATCAAGAATGGATAAAAAATGATTTTAAAGGTTTTGGATCACTAAATTAGGTTTCAAAACACGAGATGACCTATCGGGTCATCATATGAAACGTGTAGTCTAAAACAAACTATAGATAGATATTTATGTTGCTACACATCATCTTGTTAAGGGTAAATTAGTAAGTTTGACATTAAATTATTCTTAAATAAGAAAGTATGATATTATTTTTGGAACAGACTAAAAAAGGTATGTGTCACGACCCAAACCGATGGGACAAGAGGAGTGAACGAGCCCTACTATCGAACACCCCTAAGCATGCGTCTAAGATATAAACATGTACTAAGGGTAGATCATGAATAATATATGTCAATAAACTGCTGAATTACATGAATAACATACATGAGAAAAACATGTCTAGAAGACATATATACATATACATGCGGAATACGGTAGGACGAGCCGACAAGGCTGCTATAGACAACTATATATCCAAAACTAGAAGCCGACAAAACCACATACTATTCAACTATACATGACTATCTACAAACATTTAATAGAGTGTAAAACTGTATAAGAACGGGATGAGGACCCGTCATATCCATATCTACATACACAAAAATAGCGTACCAAACTAATAACAGCTCCATATCAAGTGGAGCACACCAACTCTCGTTGATCAAGGATCCTAAAAAGGAGGACCGTCAGTCTATCTACCTCCACCTGCGGGCATGAAACGCAGGCCTCAAGCAACAGGGGCGTTAGTGCGAATAATGTACCGAGTATGTAATGCATGAATGATGTACATAAAAGACATAAAGGTAACATGGAGTAAAGTAATCCGCTTGTAAGTCTAAATAACTTTGTGCATTCTGAAATATTTATAAAGTCATGCATGTGGGTATAAATGGCGTATCATGCATAGATATATGTGTACATAACATCATCAAGCCTCTGAGGGCATCCCATCATATCATCTCGGTCTCTGTGGGCGAAATCATCAACATATACCAACTGATCAGGTGGTGGTGCATATATAACGTCATAACCTTTTCCCATATCCCATATACATATACTATACCCGTATATAATGCCATCTGGTCATGGGTCAATGTACATGTATACATGAATGAAATGCATAAGAAGTAAGTTAATAAGATTTCTCGAAATGTCATAAGATCAATATGCCTTCGGATAAACTTTATCTACTACGTATTTTCTAAGACCCATGAACAGAAGATGTAATAATAAGACACATGGGGAGGCAAGAACATAGGCACCCCTAGTGCTTATATGAATAAAGGTATTTATGAAAGTGATGACGTCCAAATCCACTACTAAAAAGTAAATGGATACGGTCGCATGCAATATAATTTACCCAACTATGAGTCGGGGTCGAATCCCACAGAGAATAATATGTAGGCGATTAGGAGTGTAAGTGAATTATCACTTGTTATGCAATGCCAAACACTTAGAATCTGATTTTGATAAAATATTTATAACTAATTGCGAAAATGTAAACTAACCTAGAAAGTAAGTAAAATGATCAATGGCTACAAGCATGGACACATGGGGAATTACACTCAAGTAACGATCCAATGTATTTCACGATTTTACAAATATGAGCGAGTTTATATTAATTAGCCAGGGGTAACAATTCTATATTAGCTTCTTACGGAGACTAACAAGACTTCTTAATTGAATTACCCCTAAAACAATTAAGAGATTAAGTGCACCCGGATACGGCTACAGGTAGTTCAATCCTATCCCCAGGTAGAATCTATAAAATGAGAGTTAAAGCCTCAAGTTCTTGTTAATTAATCTTTCCCAACCCCAAATAATCTTTCCCAAAATTAATTTGAAGTTAATGGGAGTGTCCTAGGGTTAGCTAATCCCTTTGGAAACATTAAAGAACAAGAATAATTAAAGAAATAATAAATCACTTCAATATAACTAAAAATCGTTCAATACATAAGCACAACAAGATATTTAATCCACACTTTAAATATGAATATTTCCATAAACAAGGTTCAAGTGTTGGAAACAAATACTACACACTTAAGTATTCAATACAAAGAAAGAAAATGAATAAATGAGTAAGAAATTCTCAACCACAAGCTTCAAATCTTCAAGACCCAAGTGTGTATGCAAGAACCCTAGCTTCCAAAACTTGTTCTCTCTAGTCTAAGGATTGAAAATATGCTAAAGATATTTTACAAATGAGCTAGGTCGTGTATTTGTGGGTTTGGAGTTGAGAAAATGTGAAATGTCATTCCTGCCCAGGTCTGAAGCCCGTTGACCTCACCTGCGGAAGGATCCTCGCAGGTGCGGCTCCGCAGATGCGAACTTTGAAGGGAAATCTGGCTTCGTAGATGCGTACTTGCATGCGCAGATGCACAATCACAGATACGCTACCGCAGAAGAGGTTCTTGTCTCGCAGATGCAATACCATGGAAGGTAGCTCAATCCCGCAGATGCAGACCATTTCCTCGCAGATGCGAGGTCAATTCTGCGACCAGTGTTCCGCAGATGCGGAGTCACTGAAGAGTTTTGCATCGTTTCAACCTTTTTTTTGCTCAATTCCACTTCAATTGAATTCAACTCTCTTCATGGCGTCATTTACCTGAAGATTTAACAATACACATCATAAACGCCCTCAAATTATAATTAAAGGACACAAAACTAAAGAAAAGAGACTAGAATGAGCGGTAAAATTACCACTCATCAACACCCCCAACTTAAATCTTTTTTTTGTCTTCAAGCAAATCAAAACCAACAATTCAATAAGGTTCTACCATTTAAAGCACAAGTAGTATTGCTATCATTTACAAATCACATTCTCCAATTAAGCACCATACTTATGGATTTCGTTGATTTTAATTATTAGGCTCAAGCATGTGAATCTTAACCAAATAACTCCCTCATTTAAAAACAACTTGAAGAAATGCAAAGGAGTTTCAAAATAATCAAGTGACAACAATAAGCCTCAAGAGGTGACTCAAAAGAACTAGTCTACTACATATGCTCAATCTACTCAATTCGGAATAAATCAATGTCACCAATCCATCCTAATTCATGTGCCCTCACAAGAAAGAAAGTATCAAAATCACCCTATTTACAATAACGCACAAGGGACAATTGCACAAAGACACTCACTCTCAACAAAGAATTTCAAGTGTTACACAATATCATGCCATAAGCTTGCCCGTATTTTAATTCGCCGCCTATTCAAGAAAATTCAGTTGGAGATTCCATAAGGACTTTTTAAGATTGTAATGTAGGTTTAGGGAAGGGTCGGATAAGAATTTGGGATACAAGTGACTACTCCCTCCTTGAACACTACTCGCATTTGTCTTTCTTTTTGCACTTTGCTTCTTTTCAAACCACATAGCCCTTATTGGCATCAGTTACCAACATAGAACCACCTTAAATACCTCTCTAATTTTCTCAAGACTCCATATATATATATACACACACACACACACACACACATATATTTCTCTTTTTTTTTTTAAATTTATATACAACTATTTTCTTTGGAGCTTGAGTAACTTCATATAAACAACTTTGAGATATATGTTTCTATGCTCAATGTACAACCTTACCAATTTCCAACTTGACGCCAACACCCCAACTTAGGCTTTTAGCCTCATTCTCAATATTCAAGGAGGGACAGGTTGAAAAGAGGGAATTATTTCACAAAAGGGTAAAGGTTTGTAATGAGGTAGCCAAAGAAAAGGTTAAAGGCTCAAATAGGATAAACTAGTGATAATATTTATGCAATGGTAGGATTGAAAAGCTAAAGAGTCTTTTTCAAAGGTCACAAAGAATGGCTAAGGTCATCCCTCCAACCAAACATACTTTACATTAGCATTGAAATACTAACCGGTCATGTTATAAATGATAGAAGTAGACACAAGAATTATCTATAAAAAAACTAACAGACAAGGCACATGAACTAATCAAGACGAATCAATTTCACTTCTTACTAAAGGCATTTAGAGCAATATCATGCCAACTAGTGGGCAAAGAGTCACCAAATGAGCCAAAAATTTGTCACACAAATTATTCTTTCCCATGCAACTTACTTTTTCAATTTAAAATCAAAATTCGGAGGGGTATTCTTAATTCATACTTCACATATAAGAGACTAATTTTATTAGTACCAAATAATCCAAAAGTCTCCATGTCACGACCCCAAATCCTAACAGGTCGTGATGGCGCCTATCGTGGAACTAGGCTAGCCAACCATCACATAACTACATATTTGACCTGTTATAATATTTCGAAAATCAATAATAATCAGCAAATAGAGTATAAAATAATTTCTTTAAGTCTTTACGCCGCAATAATAATCTAACAGTCTAAACAAATCCCCCGAGACTGGAGTCAACCGATCACGAGCATTTAAGAAATAAACTAACTCTACTAATGTTATAATAATGTCTATGAATCAAATACTAAGTACTAAATGAAGAAGTGAAGTGGAGAAGCTGCGGACGTTGGACAGCTACCTCGAAATCCCAAACGCTGATGACAACGAGCTCGGACGACTACTGCTCTGAACCAGTACTGGATCTGCACACAGGGGTGCAGGGAGTAATGATGAGTTCGCCAACTCAGTAGTAATGAAAATAAATCACAGTCTGAAGTATATGAACACACATCACAAAAACACCAATCCACAAAAAAGTAAAACATCAAGTCTCAATACAGTATACATAAGTTCGAAAACCAGTTTCCATAAAATCATTTTGAAACAAATATATTTTCAATATATCTCAGTAAAACTCTCAGTAATATCAGTTTGAAAAATAAAGTGAATCATAGTCAAAACTCAGTAAAATATCATCATAAAACTGCCCCTCGGGTCATAATCATCACTCATAACAATTTCCCTCAGCACCTCACCATCGCTCAGTATCAGCCCCGCGGGCAACCTCACAGTCACTCATGCCTCCCGGTCACTCATCACTCGGCACTCGCACTCAGTAGGTACCTGCGCTCACTGGGGGTGTGTACAGACTCCGGAGGGGCTCCTACAACCCAAGCGCTATAAACAAGCCAAATCATGACATCAATCACTCTCAGGCGCTCGGCCTCGCTCATATCATAACATCCTCACAATATTGGCCCTCGGCCTCACTCAGTCAGACACTCTCAGCATGCCGTTCAGACCATAAATAAAATGGGGTTCTCGAACCAAAATAGTATCTCATTTCAAGAAATAGTAATATTATCAAATAAGAGTGTCAACAATTTCACAAGAAATACTGAGTGTAAAATCATAGTTTCAAAGTGAAGAATATCAGTAAAATAGCCCTCAAGGGGTTAAAATAGATCAGCACTAGGCCGCAAACATGGCTTACAACCCAAGTATAACAAAACATAGTAATACTAATAATCATATGCTTCAGAAGCGGTTTCGCAACTCAATAGTTGCCTAAAAAGATATATTTTTCCAAATTTCCAATTCGTGCACGCCCCACACTCATCATCCAGTGTGTGCGTCACTCCAAATCCGTGAAAGGATGTAAAGTCCGGGGTTTCATACCCTCAAGAAAGGATTTAAAGACATTACTTACCTCAAACTAGCCCGAAAAGCTACTCTGCAATCCGCTTGCCTCTCGAATCAACTTCTGAGTGCTCCAAATCTATAAAGATCAGATCTTTCTCATCAAATTATGCTAAGGGAATGAATTCCAAATTGAAAAATACCAATTTTAGCACAAAACCCGAAATTAGCCAAAACCCGACCCCTGGGCCCATGTATCGGAACTCGAAAAATTTTATATCAAAATGTTCTTCATCATCTCACGAGTTCGTACATATAAAGAACTCTAAAATCGGAGTTCGTTTGACCCCTCAAATCATCCCCTAAAGGTCTCATAATCTCAAGCCCTAATTCCATCTTTTTCTACTGATTTTCATAAATTAAACGATGATAATTTGATCCTTAATCACATATAATCGAGTTTTAGGGTCCAAAATCATTACCTCAATGAATAACAATGATTTCCTCTCCTAAATATCGCCTCAAAAGCTTCTTTCCGTTCATAAATGGTGGAGAAGTGGGTTATGGTCGCAGATGGGGTATTTAAATACACTGCCCCAATTTTTGGGACTTACTCAGTGCGTTCGTGTGAGGAGCAACGCAATCGCATAGCACTGACCATGCTCCCCCACGCGATCGCAATCCAGGCCCCGCGTTCGCACAACATTAACTCACCCAGCCTGCCCACGCGCCTCACACCTGTGCGATCGCACCAGGTCCCACGCGTTCGCACATCCTTCCTCCTTCCCTCACTTCGCGATCGTGGACCCACTATGGCGATCGCATAGAACAAAACCTGCTGCCTCACCACTAGCCAATGCGATCGCATACTATTCCCTGCGATCGCATAGGAGAAAACCAGTACCTGAAAACACCAGCAAAACTGCCTTTTTCTTACACCCAAACTTGGTCCGTTCACCTCCCGAAACACCCCCGAGGCCCCCGGGACCCCGGGACCCCAACCAAACATACCAACACATCCCATAATCTCATTCAAACTTAGTCGAGCCCTTGGAACACCAAAAATAACATCAAAACACCAAAATCACATCGAATTCAAGCCTATGAACTTTGAAATTTCTAAAATTCACCAACGATGCCGAAACTATCCAAAACACATCCGATTGACCTGAAATTTTGCAGACATATCCAAAATGACATTATGAATCTGTTCCAACTTCCGTAATTCCATTCCAATTCTGATAACCTAATTTCCACTGCCGACCGGAAATCACCAAAAATTAACTTTCGCCAATTCAAGCCTAATTCTACACCGGACATCACGAAATTATTTCGAACACACTGCTAAGTCCCAAATCATCTAACGAAGCTATCCGAGCCATAAAATCCGCATTCCGAGTTCGTTTACCAATAAGTCAACTCTCAGTTGACTTCTCCCACTTTAAGGTTATTCTTAAAGACTAAGTGACTAAATTTCCACTACAATCATTCCGATTCCGAGCCTACCAATACTAACACATCATAAATAGTATAATCAACCTATGACAAGTCAATAACAGTACTTATAATAACATTTATACGTAAAGACCGACCTGGTCGTTACACTCCATATAACAAAACAAGACTAATTCCCTTAAGAAAGTCGTCATGCCATCCATCGTAGGGAAAAGCCACCCGGTTTAACACAAAAAATTCCTCGGGAAAGAACCGTAGCATAAAGAAAACCCAAGGAAATACTACTAAAGAACTAAAAATAATATAAACGAAAACTACTAAAGAAGATAAAATAAACACTAAATAAATAACAATAAAATAATAAAACTACTAAAGAAAATAATAAAACAAAAGCAGCTAATGCTAAAGGATAAAAAATAACATAAACTAAAAACTACTAAAGAAAATAAGGAAAGAAAGAAAAATAGAAAAGAATAACAACAGTGACTAATCTTGCAAACTTACGACCACTCACAACTACGCTCGGCAAGAGCACATAATAAGCAATAATAAAACAAGCCCGGCAAGGGCATACAATATCCGTACCATAACATAAACCCGTCAAGGGCACATATATAGCATCAATGTACGAATAAAGTATACTCCCTAAAGCCACCCAACTAAAAACATTGCAGTGTCCTTACTGCACAATATCAAAAGATAAGAGTAGTTTGAGGGTCTCCCTGAGGTTTGCATCAGACTAGCAGACTGCGGGAGAAGGGATAATCACTGCTACTGAGAAATTTCTCCCTCATAATTATCAGTATCATCTTCATCATCATCATCATCATTATCAGCACTCGACACGAAAGAGTAGTCCTCGCTATCGTCAACATCAGCAACAGGTATCTTCCTGCCTCTCCACATTTTTATCATAAACTTGAACTTCTTCTTGTTTCTCGCTTTTTCCTTTTCAAATTCTGACTGAATATCTACATGTTCCTTGGCCAAGTTTCCATAGGCGGTCTCGAGTCTTCCAACAGATGTTGTTATCTTCTCCTGAGACTCTGCCTACTTTTTTTTTGAATCTAAGTAGGTCTTCATGTATTCCCTGGTGAAGTACTCGGGCCCAGGATGGGGGTGTGAAGGTCCACTGGGGAGCTGTGATACTAAGTCACGGATGACGCCAAGCTACGAGTTCAACATCCCAAATGGTCCTTCAGGCACTGCTGCCGTGAGGATGACTCTGATCCGCCAACAATGGTGACTTTCCCCTTCTTTATCTTGACTGCACTACCCTCACCTGTTACTCTCAACGGATGAAAGGGTTTGTCGGCCTTCAACCAATGATAGGTGTTGCGCACCTCAACCTCTGCCCGCCTACACAACTCTGTGATCAGTGAAGGAAACACAACCCTGGGCTATCGTCATGCAAGTAACCTCTTAGCTTCCGCAGTATATAATGGTCGACATTCACAGGAATGCCATCAAGAAGGCATGCAATGATCAAGGCTATAGTGTATGATACATCTGAAAAATTTCCACAGGGTGATACCCTGTTGCACAGATGTAGAGCCATATTTTAGCTTCAGCTGTGAAGTCGATCGACTTCAAACCCCTTATCTTGTTGGCCCATTTTGCTCTCATGCTTTCGGGGTAGAGTTTATAAACAAACCATTGTGCGTTGTTGAAATGATCTTTTTCTAGCACTGGCTCGAGTGTATGGTCAGGAATCCCGAGTATGTCATTAATTTACTCAGTCCCAAACCTCACTGTCTTACCCCTTAAGGTGAGTTGTGGTTCGGCGAATTTTGTACTCTTATGATTAGTGTAAAATTCACGAACCCACTCCTCATTGGCTTTGCACGGAGTAGGCATGAAGCACGACCAACCGGAGGCTTGAAGACAGCCATAGGTTTCTGGGAGTAGCTCGGCCAATTTCTCCTCGGCGATCCCCTTTTCAAGCACTAACTTTTTGGTGAGGAGGTTGTAATAATACCAGCGGTGACAATCAACCGACATAAAGCGTGACTGGTCAAATTGTTCATCCACAACTTCTTCCTCAATTTCATGATCAAGCGAGGCATTTTCGTTCATGTTCGGGTCCATTTTAGCTCAAAGTACCTTAAAAATTTCAAAACAACATTAGTCGGGCAGTATAATCATGTTAGGCAATTTAAAACAAAGCAATTAGGCCAAAGAATTGAGTCGAATGGGCCCTGGAAGCTCCAGATGCAAAGCTACTGGAATTGGGAATTCTGCCCAGTTTCCGCACCTGCTGAAAGACCATCACAGGTGTAGTCCCGCTTCTGGGGGTTTTTATCCGCTTATGCGGTTTTTCCCATCTCACCAGAGATTGCACCTGCGGAACAGTCAACACAGGTGCGAGACCGCATCTGCAGCACTTTTTCCGTTTCTGCGATGTTCATCAGTACGTTCAAAAGCCCAGAATATTTGGTTCGTTTGCTTCTCAAACAAGATTTTTAGCACATAAGTTATACTCAAGACTTCTAAATTAGTGCACTACATGAACCTACGACTCTATTAAACCTGATTTTGTGGTATTTAGCAAACGATTTCCTTTTGGACAATTCGTCGAACACGTTGCAAGCAGTGAGAATTTATGCTTCACACACAAAAAGTTGGGTTCTCAGATTTCCCCCAAAATTCTTGTTCAATAACACCAACATACACTAATCATAATCTCAACCAATATCCTTCACTCCTAAAACTAACAGTGATAATGAAAATAAACAAAAAAAAAATGAAAACGTGACTGGACAACAGATGAGAAGAAGAAGAAGAAGAAGAAGAAGAAGAAGAAGAAGAAGAAGAAGAAGAAGAAGAAGAAGAAGAAGAAGAAGAAAAGAGAAGTAGAAGAGAGGATTCAAGTGTGAGCAGATGGTGTGAGAGATGAGAGGAGTTTGAGTTTGGGGGAAAAATGTTAGAATATACCTGATGAAATGAGGGTTTATTTCATTAAACCATACCGATACCTGCACCCTGCGCCGCTTCTGCGTTCTTTTCATCGCTTCTTCCAATTTTGTGCATCTACGCCTTGGTTTCTGCTTCTGCGTGAGTGCACCTGCGTGCTTATGTCCGCAGGTGCGGTTGCACCAAACTTTAGCTGGGCAGATTTGGGCAGCCACTGTTTTGGCTTGTTCCAACACTTCAAACCCCTTAATTCAACTCCAAAAAATCTGGAACTTTGCAGATTAGTCAAAAACAACATAATAAGCTATTCTAAAAAAGAAAATTTCAAAAACGATAGAAAATTTTAAAAAAGATGGGTTGCCTCCCACCAAGTGCCGCATTTAATGTCGTGGCACGACGCAGATCAAATATACCACTTTTCTCGCCACTTGGACGATATGAATTGGACTCCTAACTTGGAATCAAGCTTGTGACCACGAGCGGTGGGGGTGGTAAGTTGATGATCAAGCCAAACTTTAATGTCTTCATTTCGCGTTTCTTGGCTTTCATGTGAGGAATGCCATTTTGCCTTCTTATTTCCTCAAATTGTAAGATGTATGACCTTTGCCTTTCCTCCTCGATATCCCTCATTGACTCGTGTATTTTAATTCCCATATCACCACACAATTCCAATGTTGAAAAATACTTGGAATGTGACATCAAGCCTCTAAATTGCAATTCTCCCCGGATTTTGACATCCTCTTTTTCCCCTGGACTAGAGTCGATCTCAACCATATTTTCAATTATACCGGTTGACTCTAGTTCCATATTTTTCATGGCATCACTAACACTCATGGATTCGGTTGGCGGATGTTCAATTCTTGATTCCTCAAAGTAAAGTTCACTTCCTTCCTCGGAGTTGGACTCTTCTTGACCTTCTTCCACACTTTCAAAATTATAGGCATAATGAGCCTCAATCAATGATTCCATTTGCTTTTCCAAGGTGCGGATATCATCATCATTTTGAGTCAAGCCTTGTTTCAAGTCCTCGAGTGCCAAGTTGTGCTTCTCCTCATTTTCAAGAATGGCCTCCGTCATGAGCATCATTTTCTCCTTTTGAGCATTTGAGAGTTCCATTTGAGTTTGATCAAGTGCCGAAGAAGAATTTTCGGTGTCCACATCTAAGGAAGGTTCTTGGATATCATTCACTTCTGAGGTTTTTTGGACCTCTAAAGCTTCAAGCATTTCTCCTATTTGCAAGTTCAACCTTTCAAGCACCAAATCATTTTGGAGGCTATTTTCCAAAAGCTCCTACAAGGCATTTTGCCCTTTGTTTCCTCCTTCAAGTAGGCATTCTAACATGAGCTTGAACTCTCCCTTTTGACCATGCTCAATTTCTTCCACTTCCACATGCCTATAATTTTCATCACAAAAGGTAGAATCATCATAGCGAGGGCTTGGAGAAGGGAAGGACAAATAAGCACAATTATCCCAATGACCATTTTGACGATCACACTTATCACAAATACTCCATTCATGGGTTTGAGATTGTGCGCACAATCCGCCCCCGGGAAAATTTAAACAATTTTGCCACAAGTGTGGTCCTCCACAATAAGGACAAGGGTCATCAAAGTATGAACAACTACCATCTGACCAATTTTCATTATATGATGCCATTTTTCAACAACTAAGAAAATAAACAAGAAACAAACAAGAAGATAAACGAAGATAAGAAAACTGATTACACAAATATTCACACGTTTGGACAAAGGCACTTACGCTTACTTCTCAAACAACCTAAATACGCCAAATTATTCCCCGGCAACGGCGCCAATTTTGGCGACGTCCAAATCTACTACTAAAAAGTAAATGGACACGGTCGCATGCAATATAATTTACCCAACTATGAGTCACGGTCGAATCCCACAGAGAACAATATGTAGGCGATTAGGAGTGTAAGAGAATTATCACTTGTTATGCCATGCCAAACACTTAGATTTTGATTTTGATAAAAGATTTATAACTAATTGCGAAAATGTAAACTAACCTAGAAAGCAAGTAAAATGATAAATGTCTACAAGCATGGACGCATCAGGAATTACACTCAAGCAACAATCCAATGTATTTCACGATTTTACAAATATGAGCGAGTTTATGTTAATTAGCCACGGGTAAAAATTCTATATTAGCTTCTTCCGAAGACTAACAATACTTCCTTATTGAATTACCCCTAAAACAATTAAGAGATTAAGCGCACCCGGATACGTCTACAAGTAGTTCAATCCTATCTCTAGGTAGAATCTATAAAATGAGGGTTAAAGCCTCAAGTTCTCGTTAATTAATCTTTGCCAACCCCAAATAATCTTTCCCAAAATTAATTCAAAGTTAATGGGCGAGTCCTAGGGTTAGCTAATCCCTTTGGAAACATTAAAGAACAAGAATAATTAAAGAAACAATAATTCACTTTAATATAACTAAAAATAGTTCAATACATAAGCACAACAAGATATTTAATCCACACTTTAAATATGAATATTTCTAAAAATAAGGTTCAAGTGTTGGAAATAAATACTACACACTTAAGTATTCAATACAAAGAAAGGAAATGAATAAATGAGTAAGAAATTCTCAACCACAAGCTTCAAAACATCAAGAACCAAGTGTGTGTGCAAGAACCCTAGCTTCCAAAACTTGTTCTCTCTAGTCTAAGGATTGAAAATAAGCCAAATATATTTTACAAATGAGCTAGGTCGTGTATTTGTCAGTTTGGAGTTGAGAAAATGTGAAATGTCATTCCTGCCCAGGTCTGAAGCCTGTTGACCGCACCTGCGGAAGGATCCTCGCAGGTACGGCTCCGCAGATGCGAACTTTGAAGGGAAACTCTGGCTCCGCAGATGTGGGCTTGCATGCGCAGATGCACAACTGTAGATGCGTAGTGTATGCGCCACCCCAGAAGCGGTTCTTGTCTCGCAGATGCGATCCCAGGGAAGTTAGCTCAATTCCAAAGATGTGGACCATTTCCTCGCAGATGCGAGGTCTCTTCTGCTACCAGTGTTCCGCATATGCGGAATCATTGAAGAGTTTTGCATTATTTCAACCTTTTTTTTGCTCAATTCCACTTCAATTGAATTCAACTCTCTTCATGGCATCATTTACCTAAAAATATAACAATACACACCATAAACACCCTCATATTATAATTAAAGGATACAAAAACTAAAGAAAAGAGACTAGAATGAGTAGTAAAATCACCAATCATCAACACCCCCAACTTAAAGCGTTTGCTTGTCCCCAAGCAAATCAAAACCAACAATTCAATGAGATTCTACCATTTAAAGCACAAGTAGGGACGCCATGAATTCGTACTATCTCCTTAATGTAAAGCCTCACATAATCCTCAGTGGAATATGTAGTAGTAACAAGCGGAAAATTGGCTGATTTTGTAAGTCTATCAACAATCACCCATATAGAATCGAACTTACGCTGGGTACGAGGTAAGCCTATGACGAAATCCATAGTAAGTACTTCCCACTTCCAAGTCAGAATCTCTATAGACTGCAATAATCCACTGGGTTTTTGATGTTCAATCTTAACCTACTGACAGTTAGGGCACTGAGCAACAAACTCTGTTATATCCTTTTTCATTCCGTCCCACCAATATACTTCCCTAATATCATGATACATATTTTTTTCTCCTGGATGGTCAGAATAATGAGAAGAGTGAGTCTCTCCAATAACCTGTCGGCGCAACCCTGCAACATTAGAGACACATAATCGTCCTCGATATCTGAGGAACCCATCTCCTGTAATCTCAAATGGTTTCTTCTCCTCCTGATGGGGTGTATCTCTATAATGAGCTAAATAGGATCCTCGTACCGGCGTTCCTTCACTTCAGTTACTAAAGAGAATGTTGTCGTGTCATGAATAGTAACTCTAGTATCACCTGAATCTAGTAATCGAACTCCAAGACTAGCTAGCTGATGAATCTCATGGGCTATTCCACTCTTCTCAGGATGTAAATATGACAGGCTACCCTTAGATATACGGCTGAGGGCATCGGCTACTACATTCTCCTTCCCCTGATTGTATAAAATATCAACGTCATAGTCTTTCAGTAGCTCCAACCATCTCTTTTGTCATAAATTCAATTCCTTTTGCTTAATATATACTGAAGGTTCTTATGATCCACATATATATCAACATGAATGCCATACAAATAGTTCCTCCACATCTTTAGTTCATGAATCACCGTGGCTAACTCTAAATCGTAGGTCCGGTAATTCTTCTCGTGCTTTCTCAGTTGTCTAGAAGCATAATCTACAACCTTACCACGTTGCATCAGTACACAACCCAATCCAATGCCCGAAACGTCACAATAGATAGCATAACCATCGGTTCCCTCTAGAGTGTTAGAACCAGTGCTGAAGTTAGTATGTCTTTCAATGCCTAGAGCGCAAGAATCGGTCTACTGAAACTTAGCTCTTTTTTGAGTCAACTTTGTCAATGGTGCTGAAAGAGAAGAAAATCCCTCTACAAATCTCCTGTAATAACTTGCCAAAACAAGAAAGCTACAAACCTCCGTCGGTGTCATAGGTCTAAGCCAAGTCTTTAATGCCTCAATCTTTTGTGTATCAATTCGGATAGCTACACCTGAAATAATATGCCCAAGGAAAGCTACAAAATTCAACCATAATTCACATTTAGAGAGTTTGGCTACAACTTCTCTTTTTGTAGAATTATGAGCACCGTACGCAATGATATGCATGCTCAACCTGTGAACTGGAGTAAACCAATATATCATCGATAAATACAATCACGGACAGATTTAGAAAGGGTCTGAACACATGGTTCATCAAGTCCATGAATACTGTTGGGGCATTAGTCAAACCGAATGACATAACACGAAACTCAAAGTGCCCGTATCTGGTCCTGAATGCTGTCTTTGGAATATCTTTCTCCTTAACCCTTACCTGATGGTACCCGGACCTCAAGTTTATCTTCGATAAACACTTAGCTAATTGCAACTGATCAAATAAATCATCAATCCTCGGGAGCAGATACTTATTCTTGATTGTCACCTTATTCAACTTTCTATAATCAATACACATATTCTAGGAACCATCTTTATTCTTTACAAATAACACAGGCAGTCCCCACGGTGATGTACTAGGTCTGATAAAGCCTTTTTCAAGCAAGTCCCTTAGTTGTTCCTTCAACTCTCTCAGTTCTGCGGGTGCCATTCTATAGGGAGGAATAAATATTGGCTGAGTATCTGGTAATAGGTCAATAGCAAACTCAATTTCTCGCTCTGGCGGAAGACCCGGAAGCTCATCGAGGAAAACATCGGGAAACTCATTAACCACATGGATAGATTGAACGGTTGGTGACTCTACTTTCACAACCTTTACCGAACTAAGTGATAAATATATCCCTTTCTGACCATCTTCCTTTCCTTGAGATAGGAAATAAATCTACCTCTCGGCGATGTTGTATTAGCTTTCCACTCCAAAACAGGCTCCCTTGAGATTGGAATCAGACCATCTTTGATCTACAATCAACGTTGGTATAACAAGAAGCCAACCAATCCATACCCATTATAATATTAAATTCTACCATATCTAACTCGATTAGGTCTACTATTGTTGATCGACTATGAACGACTACTATACAATCTCTATATACCCGCTTAGCTATCACTGGATCCCCAACAGGTGTGGACACCTCAAAAGGTTTAACCAACTCAGATTTTATTCCAAACTTACTAGCCACCAATGGAGTAACATATGATAAGGTGGAACCTGGATCAATCAATGCATGTACATCATATGAGGAGACTGTTAATATACCTGTAACAACATCAGGTGACGACTCCTGATCCCGTCGACCTGCTAATGCATAAATGTGGTTTTGAGGATCGCTCGAGCTAGATGCTACACCTCTGCCTCTACCACGGCCAATTGGTGCTTGTGAACCTTTTCCCGGGGGGCGTAGTGATGATGACAAACCAGCTACAGATCTCGCTGGCTGAACTATGCTTGCATCACCTGTTGTCAGAAAATCCCTCAAAATGTGGCCTGGATAAACACAAGTATAACAAACACCCAACCCCATACGACACTGCTTACCACACTGAGCATATCGTGGCAAGGGCGGCCTCATCTGACTTTACTCATCCCTATACTAAGAACTTGAGGCCTTGGAATTCTGACTAGGTCCTGATATGTGGAACGATCAAATCTCCTAACGGTATTGTTATCTCTGACCACCTCGAAACTCACCAGAAGGACCCGAAGATCTCTCTCTCTTACTCTGGGCCCTATCATTTTCACGATCGGCCCTCTAATTTTTCTTATGCTCCTCTACACCCTGAGCGTATGCCTGAATACGAGAAATATCCATGCCTGGCTGAAGTGAGACTGACATACAATCGTTAAGCAAGTGCGGCTCCAACCCCATTACAAGCCGGTGAACCCGATCTTCCATCTTAGATATAATAGTGGTAGCATAACTAGCTAACTAATCAAACTGAAGACTGTAGTCCCGAACACTCATGTTACCCTGCCGAAGGGTCAAGAACATATTAACTCTGGCCCGTCTAAGCTCTGGTGGCAGATAATGACGAAGAAAAGCCTCTGTAAACTCCTGCCATACCGCTTGAGGGGCATCCTCACCTCAGGACAACTCCCAAGACTCGTACCAATTAACTGCAACATCTTGAAGTTTGTAGGAAGCTAGCTCAACTAACTCAGTCGTAGTGGACCTCATTACCCTCAAAGTCCTCTGTATCCTATCGATAAATACCCGAGGGTTCTCATTTGAATCTTCTCCAGTGATTATATCCAAATTAATGAAATCACGAACCCTCGCACTGATGCCCCTATATACATGACCAATACCTACTTCCTAACTCTGAGATTTCTGGCTACTAATGAGTTAATAGCTGAATAACATCTCTCATATCCTGACCCGGTGCATCTGGCTGAGGAGCTGGATGTACAGGGGAAGGCGCTGGAGCTGGTGCCCTTCGGAATTCCTCTGGAGAGGGCGGGGTATGTGAAGTCTGATATGGAATCTCACTATGAGACTCTCCCCGAGCCCTAGTAACTCGTGGAGCTCGACTAGTAGTCTCATCAGCCACGAACTTGCCCTTCTGGGCGGCAGTAGCCTTCTTAGGCATCTGAAAACATAACAAATTGTTAGGAAAATGAATTCTTATATCACAAGATCTAAGATAAGAAGGGAGGATAACATCCTATATGTCTCGTAGCCTCCTGTTTATAAA
Source organism: Nicotiana knightiana (assembly GCA_005239525.1). Taxonomy (NCBI): domain Eukaryota; kingdom Viridiplantae; phylum Streptophyta; class Magnoliopsida; order Solanales; family Solanaceae; genus Nicotiana; species Nicotiana knightiana. Next base: position 5,549 of record ML404688.1, on the reverse strand, counting down.
TGTGGTGCACAACACACTCATAAACAAGACTCTACTAGACACAGTCTGTAGAACCCTAGGACAGAACTGCTCTTGTACCACTTTTGTCATGACCCAAACCGATAGGCCATGACTAGTGCCCGAGTCCTACCCGTCGAACACCTTCTAAGCATGCCTCTAAGATATAAACATGAATTAAGGGTAGGTCATGAATAATATTGTCAAGAAACTGCTGAATTATGTGAATAACATACGTGAGAAAAATATGTCCAAAAGACATATATACATATACATGCGGAATACGGTAGGGCGAGCCGATAAGGCTACTATAGACAACTATATGTCCAAAACTAGAAGCCGACAAGACCACATACTATTCAACTATACATGACTATATACAGACCTCTAATAGAGTGTACAACTGTATAAAGCATAGGACTGAGCCTCGTCGTACCCATATCTACATACACAAAAATAGCATACCAAAACTAATAACAGCTCCGGATCAAGTGAAGCACATCAACTCTCGCTGATCAAGGATCCTAAAAGGGGGACCGTCATCCTGTCAAGTTGCACCTGTGAGCATGAAACGCAGGCCCCAAGCAATAGGGGCGTCAATATGAATAATGTACCGAATATGTAAGGCATGAAATGATGTACATAAAAGACATAAAGGAAACATGGAGTAAAGGAATCCGCCTGTAATTCAAACTAACTTTGTGAATTCTGAAATACTTATAAAGTCAATGTCGTATCATGCATAGTTATATGTCTACATAACATCATCAAGCCTCTGAGGGAATCCCGTCATATCATCTCGGCCTCTGTGGGCGAAATCATCAACATATACCTACTGATCGGGTGGTAGTGCGTATATAAGTTGTAACCTTTTTTCATATCCTATATACATATATTATACGTGTATATAACGCCATTTGGTCATGGATAAATGTACATGTATGAATGAATGAAATGCATAAGAAGTAAGTTAATAAGATTTCTTGGAATGTCATAAGATCAACATGCCTTCGGATAAACTTTATCAACTATATATTTTTCTGAGACCCATGGACAGAAGATACAATAATAAGACACATGGGGAATCAAGAACATAGGCACCCCTAGTGTTTCTATGAATAGAGATATTTATGAAAGTTGTACGTTTGCTCATTTCGTTTGTATCGTATGAATCATGCCAAAAGAAAAGAAGGGATAACCTTAACATACCTAAATCGATTCTCTTGATAATCCTCTAACACACGTCAATCGCGAAACACGTAACGGTGAGATCGAAGTAGGGAAAAACCCGTATGATATTCTTGAGAAAAATTATACTGAGCTCCCTTAGAATTGCAAATCACGTTGCTATTACATTAAGTAGTCTCGTATGAATTTTGTTGTAGCAAATCACATTGCTATTGTAAATCCGTGTGATATCACTCTTTAATGAATTAGAGAGGTTCTATCATAGTGGATGTGGGCCCCACTTGATAAGTATTACTTAGCCAACAATTTCCCTAATTATGCCACCTATCCTCCGGCTAAAAGAGTCACGATTTGGGCTTTGATCCATTTTCACATGCTGCCACGTGAGGTAGTGTCCCCCTCCCCCCTCTTCCCCCACATATTTATCCATAATTTCTAATTACCTTGTTAATCTCCTACTAAAATTAATAATTAATCAATTATTCACATAATTAAAAATTATTTCAAATTACTTAAAATACTAATCACTTTTAACTGACTTTATACACCTTACTATCATGATCATATGTTACTTTGTATAGCACTAGTCCATAAATACGGGATATTATAGCTTGTACCCTATTTTATCTCAAATTGACAACCTTCAATGAAACTCATCTTCTTTGATATATTTACCCTCTAACCTTCACGGTACTTACTTATCACCTGTTATAAATAGCATAAATACTTATAACCTCAAAAATAATCTCATTCTCGAGCCTACGTTGATTAACTTACGACGAAATTTTAACGTACGAAAACGCGAAATGTATTAGTATGACACATAATTTGGGACAAAAAAAGTAATATTTCGTAGCTTTCTAAGGCTAATTAATTTGAAATATTTTATTTGGTAATTAGTTCAAAATATATTATTTTGAGATTATTTGTTATAGGATATTCTTTCTTTTCTGTTGATGTCAAAGTATTAATTCAGTATCTCCAGCAAACATTGAAAATAATAATGACACCTTTCGATTTTACATTTTACCGGTCAACTACAACCAAAATAATTAATAATTCTTTTTTCGAATTGACAACTTTAATATTTGTTACATGCGAATACTTTAATTGGAACATGTTAAAACTCACAATGCAATCGCTTGACAAATGAATAAAAAGAAAGAGTAGGCGCCAATAAAACTCTAACGATCAAATACAAAGGGAAAAAAAAGAGCAAGGAATAAGAATGACTATAGTAGTAAAGAAATAGTGTAATATATTATTATAATTAATAAGAGTAAGGTTTTTTACTTTGTTTTGGGTATTAGCAAGAAGATGTTGGAGTATATCTTAAAACTTGTTCGGAGAACTTCTGAAGATGACCTCCTATAGCAAGGAATTTTAACATTATTATTGGCTTTTCACATTTCACATAATACCAAAGGAACCGTTCGTAATAGCAACAGATGATACGGTTGGAATAGAAGAGCATGTGGATATATTTTGGGAAAACAAAAAGCTACTAATAGTAACTTATCTTATATATAGAACCATATCAATAGTACAAATCCCTGAAAAATGGGAGATCCTTAGGATATATGTTGTGAATTCTTTTTCGGACACCTAAATAGATGGTGTTATAATCCCATGTAATCCAATTATCTATATAATATAATTATTATATTAAAAGCACAAATATTCTTAGCGAAATGTCGTTCGTCTTTTTTATCCTTTAAAAATAGAATTCACATTAGACAAAACTGTAATTTGATAATTTTTTCCTAAAATTTAGGAGTTCAAAATCAACTAAAATATTAATTATTAAATTTTTCTTTATTTGAATTATGTAAAAAGTCATATAATTTAGGACTTTAGAAATTAAAATCGTTTAAGACTTCAACTTACTAAGTCTTTTCCTTAATGGAATACGGTTAACTTTTTAATAATGGAGTCGTCAAATTAGCTAAGCAATGTTGTCTTCAACATATCGCATAAGTTTGTTTTTTTAATTATTAAATCCTTCTTTATTTGAATTATGTAGAAAGTCCTAAAATTTAGGACTTTAAAAATTAGAATCCGTACGATTTCAACTTACTAAGTTGTACAAAGTCTATTCATGGTTCAACATAGGGGTGTGCATTCGATTTATCGATTCGATTTTAACCCTTATCGATAATTACTTATCGATTATCGATTTGTACATATGCTTATCGTTATCGTTTCAATAAGGTTTCGATTTTTTCGATTTCGGTTTATCGATTTTTGGGGCTTATCGATTCGATTATCGATTACACCAATAAGAAAATTTGCGGGATTCCACCAATAAGAAAATTTGCTAGCTCTAAGCGATGTTGTCATGTTTAGTACCCTTACTTAATATATGTATACAATGTGTAAAACATGTATAAATAGTGGATAGCTAATAGAGATAGACGGCTAATCATTACTATATCATACCAAATGATACTACGATTAATTGATTTAATTCAGGCAGACTAATTATTCTTCAGCTCCTTACCTAACTGACCAAAAGAACTTCTACCAAATTACAATCAACTTACTGAGAGAACCCATTTGGAGATAGAGAATTACCAGATCTGTGGAAGAAACCGAGAAAGGAGGAATTTTGAGTGAAGAAAATTTAAGGTTTCAGCAGTTCAGCTCTAAAGGGGCAGGAGGGTAGGGCCGTAGGGGAAAATCTTGAGGCAGAAGCAGCGTGAAGTCGTGAAGAGGAAAGAAAATAATAGGGTAGGGAAAATTAGAAAATAATAAGGGTAGAGGAAAATGGAAATAATAAGTTAGGGTAAAGAAAACCACG
>ML404686.1:0-101690 GCA_005239525.1 Nicotiana knightiana | reverse complement strand
GAAACAACAACAGTTTTATTGCCTCCTGAGTGACGTTAGGCTGCCTCTGAGTTTTGCAAATTGCAGGAATTTTTTCAAATGCTGCTGGGGGTCTTTGATGTATGACCCTGAGAATAGCCCTTTGTTCTGCAATAAGTGCAGCATATTATTTGTTATCTGGTAGCACTCGGCCAAATTCTCAGCTGTGGGACAAGTATTGCGGTGGCCAAATTCTCAGCTGTGGGTTGTGCCCAGTCATAANTCAATGTAAAAACGAAAATTTAAAGAAAATTGACTATATTTCATAATTTTGTATTTCTTCCAACCCAATTGATAATACCGTTAAGTCCCCGGCAATGGAGCCAAAATTTGATCACGCTCAACTATGTCTTATAAAAGACTAATTGGGCGTTGCAAATATAACCCGGGGTATTATGCCCAAAGTCGAGCTCACAGGGAATTTACGTATCAATCAAGTCTTTAGAATACACAACTTTTACTCAATCAATTCTCTCAAGACTTTTTAATATAAATTGGTGATTTTTTACTAATTCTACTGACAATAATAATAACTAAAAATTACTAACAATGTGTTGTGAACAATTATGATAAAGGTCTAAGGCTATGGTTTCCCCCGTTGGTGAACTTCCTTTTCGGATACTTCTTATAGTTTGATTAGTTGTCTCTGTTAATCATGAACACTCTATCTACCATAAATCTCTCTCAAGTAATTATGATAATTTACTAGACGCACTCTCGCAAGTTATGCTAGCTAGATTGCATTACAGTTCACTTTAGATTGCTCCCGAGGTATCGTTATCTCTAATCCAACCTCTAAACCCTCGGTTATGACTTTCGTCTATACTCTGGGAGTGGTGTTGTTCAAACAATTACCTAAATATGCACTCTCTCTCAAGTAGATACATAATAAATAGGCACAGCTAATTGAGGGCCCTTCAATCAACTACAACAAGAACGTAGTTGAACAAATAGAGATAAATCAACCAATCAAAACTATATTAATATCACAATAAGTTTATCCTCCAACGGTTCCACCAAAACCCTAGGTTAAGAAATTATCTACTCATATTCATAAGAATTAATTCTAAAATAACTTGCATAATTGAACTACAAAATAATAAGTAAAAGCTATGAAAGTCAATGTTTGCTTCACTGAGTAGTAATCCACAGGTTTTTCTTCACTTCAATGGCTTTCTTCTCTTTCGAATCCCTCATTAAGTTGTGTTTTGGGGTCTATTTATATGTTAGGACAAACCCTAAACATGTAGGAGACTTTTATTCCAATCGGGAAACACTTAAACTCTTCAAAACTCGGAATTGACTGGACATTGGGACCTAGGCATTTGAGCTCAAACGCCCCCTTAAAGCCAGGGCAGGCCTGGCATTAGGGTCCAAACTCCCCCCTAATGCCAGGGTCAGCCTGGCTTTAGGGGCCAAACGCCCCACTAACGCCAGGGACAGCCTGGCTTTAGGGGCCAAACGCCCGGCTAACGCCCGGGTGTTTCCTTTTCGACTCTTAAGCGTATTTTTTATGTATTTGCATCCATTTAGCTCGGTTTCCATATCCAATGCATCTACACATGAAATAAACTCTATTATGCACATACAAAGTGTATTTTTATCATTAACGCACATAAAATGTAAGGCATATAACATGTTAAACCATGAATTCTAGCCACGCATCAATCCCCTACTTCTCTGATTGGGTCGAGGCCGGTGTTTGTGGTTGCTATTTAGCCTCATGTTTTCCCTTTGAATATGTTACATTCCGTACTTTAATATTAGGACCAGTCGTAGTAATCCATATGAGTTTGAAGGGATAAATGCCATTCATGAGGTTATAAAGGATTTGTGACTATGTTATTGTAAGACCCTATTGTCGCGCCCCCTTTTTCATCGCGAAATCGGATTTCGACATTTCTGAGACAAGTCCCTTCCTTTTGGGAAGGGATATGGGATTTGAAGAGTCTCCACCTAACAGATTAAGGTACGTTAGGTCACCTAGAGTAATTAACTCATGAAACTAGTTTGCATCACCAGAGATCCGGTAAGGGCTCAAAATTACCTTGAGGGAAGGTGTTAGGCACTCCTCGAGGTCCACAACGGTGGGTCCTGGCCGAACTTAATCAAGCGAATTAGTCTTTAAAGGAAAATAAAGCAATTTAGACAACTATTATTTAAAACAGGAAATAAAGGGGTCCTAAATATTTTAGCCTATAGGATCATTTCCATGCAATACTTGGTAGCTTCCCCCAGGTCGGGGTGCTAGTATTAGCGCACATGTCATCACCTCTTTTACTACCAATTACTATCTTTCAGTTGTTACTTGTTCTAGTAGCTTCTAACTCGTGCCTTATGATCTGCTTATATCTCTACTTCGCTTGATTCTCATGCCAGTGGACTTCATGCTCTGTTTTTTTCCTTATTAGCGCTTTCATTGATGTTAAGAGTGGGAATGTGGAAAAATTCTGTAATGTTATTAGTGAGTGATCTCCTCTACACATTATCTTTGGGAGTTTTACTCTCTTTCAAAGAGATGACTATTCAAACTTGTCATTGAACACAGTCCAGGGAAAGCATCTATCTATAGTGATAGTGATCCATCGCCTTGACTTGAGTCTCCACCACATCTATTTCCTGCCCGCTTGTAGCGGTTGGTTAGGCTAGGCCGGTTAGAACCTCTCCGCAGTTCTCGATTCTGATTGAACTATGGAAGATCGGTATTGCTGGGGGAGACTGAGATGACGAAGTGGATGCGCCTTGATTTCCTCCAACTCCTTACTTAATGCCGCAATGGAGTCCTCACCGCTGCCTTTTGTTAAAAATCTGAATCTGGGCAAACTTCAGGCAGTACTAAATCACAGTTCATTTTAGCCCCAAAATTCCTATAAGTTTGCCTAAGTGATAACCAGAACAAAATCCTATAGGCATGGTATCTACAACTATTAATTATAGACCTATAACATAGTTCATAAATGAGTTACTGATTTTAATAGACAGTTTTTTATCTTCTTTAGATCCTATAAGCATGCTTTCTAATTTTTGCAGAATTAGGTAACTCATATAGGCATGATTCTAATTTACAGAATTAGTTAATTCCTATAGGCATGATTTCTAGGTGCTGAAACTGATTTATTCATTTCCTATAGACATGCTTTCTACTTTTGAAAACTGATGTCACCCTATAGGCATGATATCTAAACTGACTTTTATATCTCCTATAGGCATGACATCTATGTGAGCAGAAACTTTAAATAAATTTCCAGGCAAGTGTATTAAGTTACACGAATAAGATCCTATTCGCATGATCACTAATGCACATTGAGATTAGAGATATGTGGAAATCCTATGAGCATGTATTTTAATGCAGAACTGACATAAACCTATGGGCAGGATTTCTAGTATTCCAAAAGCATGAAAGTTCAGAGTCACAGACAATTGGAAAAACATCCTATAGGCAGGATGTCTAAATGCGCAGAAGGAATCAATACAATGGACCTATAGGCAAGATTTCTACCCCCAAGTTTGAACAAAGATGTATAGGAACCCCCCCTCCCAGCTTTTATTGATAACTCCAGTGTCTACTACAAGTATTATTATTACATCCCAATACAAACGAATTACATAATACTAATCATTACACTATGGGGAGCCTTAGCACGCCCAATGTTAACCTGGAAACCAAGCCTTCAAGCAAGAAAGTCTGAAGTACAGGTGGTCCACCCATGATACACAAAGTGGGATTCTAGTGTGTCAAAGATCCCAAAGGCCTCAGGGACCCCGAGCAGTGCTCACACCAGAACCCTATTCAGAACAACAGCAGTTTGTAAAACATTGGAAGACCAACCCCAATGTGTCAGAGTTCGGAGGAGTCTCAAGGACACTAGGCAATGCTCACACTAGAGGTGGTAAAAACCTAGGTAACTAAGAGTTGGAGTTTGAAAACAGTACATAGGGGGTAGGGAAACAGTTTTTGGAAAATAAGCAGTTTGATTTTTAGGAGCAAACAAATTCAAATTACAGAACTGCAAACAGAACTCCACCTAGAACAAACAGAATCCATACTTAGCATATGGTTAAAAAAGATTGGTATTGGTTCATACATAGACATTGTACTAATATTTAAAGAAATCACGAAAGAGACAGGATACTTGAACTGATAGACAAAGTTGGAAACATATCACATGCTTGCAGAACAGGGAACATACAACTGATTATACAGGGTTTCAAATTACTAGAGATAACCTAATTAGTCTTGTCACTAGATGAAATCATATGGGCATATAACAGACAGAAGCATGCTGAAACCTTAAACTAATAAGCACATAGGATTGAATAGGGTAACATAGACTAAAGCATGCCAGTGAGAAAGCAGTAAACTATAAACATGCTGAGGTTGAAATAAACTATAAGACAGAATAAGATAATAGGAGCTGGAACATGCCATTTGAGAAAGGAGTAAACAGGAATCATAGATCACATAGAAACATACTAACCACATACATAGAACAAAATAGGATAACAGGAGTTAACACATACCAGTTAGGAATAAAGTAAATAGGAATGTAATGACAGTTTGGATCCAAAGAGTTTAGCCTTGGCTTCCAGCCAGCTAAACAATGAAGAAATCAGAATAACACCAAGAGAGTTCTTTGTGAAAAAACAGAGAGCTTTTTTAAGTTGTGAAGTGAAGGAATGGTGAGAGTGTGTAAGTGTGAGTATAATTCTGTAAACATAAGCGTGTGTTTAAAATCAGAACAATGAGAGGCTTATATAACTTACAATAGAGCACACAAATAAGGTAGGAAATCAATTGTACACCAATAAGGTATGCAGACCAATTAATCAATCAATTAGGGTTAACACAAATCAATTAAGGGGACAGAATCACATGAGTATCACTTCAATTAAGGAGAATCTTACACGGAACAAATCAGCAGACAAGAATGAGATTAAATAAGGTAAGAGGTAAGTTCAGAGATCAATTATAAGTCAGAAGCCCAAAAATCAGGCTAACAAGAGAATTAAGGCAAGTAGTACCGGATACGAATCACATATAAGGAAAGAATAGGTATAAATATTTTCAGAGAGATATCAGTTTTAAAAGGAAATCACAATTTTCGAACCCTAATTAAGCAAGTAAATAAGTTAATCAATTTAATTGACAAAGCCACAGTAAACGGGCGAAATATTATAACCCATAGTCAAATAATGAAAAGAAAAACTAAGGTGTAAAGACAAAGATAAAACTCAGTCGAAAAAGTAAAGGAAGAAACCCAAAGTTAACACTCAAACATTTTCAAAGATGAAACCCTAGAGCATAAAGACATAGAGATGAAACTCAAGTAAAACCAATTGAAAAGGTAAAGGAAGAAAATCATGGTTAAACACTTAAATATTTTAAAACACTTTTTGCAGAAACTCCTTAAAAAATTGAAACCCTAGCTTCTAGGGAAAAATAAATATTGGTTGACAATAATAGAAAAATATAGCAGAATCTTAAAGGAAAAGAAACAAAAAAACTCAAACCGCTTCAGATCTAAAGAGATCTGAACGGATTTAGCCAGAAATAGTAAAACCTAAGAAGATGTGAGAAAAATCTGGTTTGAACCAGAGATTTGAAACCATAAACACGAAGATATTAGTACTCACAAACATATGAGTCAACACAAACGGATTCATCAAGAAACTGATGGATTTGAACCAAGTCTGGTTCGAATCTCTTCGAGATTCCATCAAATAACATGGAAGTCGAACCACCAGTAGAGATAGGAGGCCCGATAGAGCCTAAGATCGAAAAGAAACCCCATGAATCGAAGGGTTTTGGTGACGGTGGTCTAGGGTTAGAGGGAGGGTGAGAGAGAAGAGAGGAGGGAAGGGATTCAGAGGTGGCAGTTTTGGAATAATGGGTAGGGTTTGGGGGTTCTTAGGTTGATTAAAAAAGGAAGGTTGGTTCTGGGCCGTTGATCTTTTGAGATCAATGGCCAGGATTAAATGTAGGCTGGGGCGGGTTACAGATGGGTAGGGTAATTGGGTTTGGGTTATGGGTATTGGGTTAGGTTAGCTATTGGGCCGGGTCAGAAAATCAATTCAAGAGAGGCTATTTGTTAAATACCCAATTAATTTGATAAAATAATTTATAGAAATAGCTAATAAATGGTAAAAAAAATGCTATTTATGCATGAAAATAATTTAAAATAATTACTTAGTATTATAAAAATATAAAAGTTTATTTTCTTATAAAATAAAGTAATTATACGCACATGGGCTATTATTCCAAAGTTATTGCAATTATAACCTACAAATGTAAAATATAATTATGCATAAAGTAATTAAAGCTTAATAAAAATATAAATGATAAAATTAGTCAATAAAATCATTATAAAAATCATTTGTGATGTAATTAGTAATTATTTGGACAACAAAATAATGAAATAATTTAATTAAAAATCCTTTTAAGAATTACAGAAAATTATGGAAAAATATTAATTGGTGCTCATGCATTATTTTTGAAGATATATATGCATTTTGAAAATAATATAGTTAAAAATTGGGTACCAAGAGCTGCCCCTCTTTACCCAGGAAGGATGAAAGAGTTGTCGGGTAAAGACATGATGGCCAATTTTGACCGAATAGGGTGATTTGAGAAACATAGACCCCACTCTGGTTTCCGAGCTACCTACATATCCCTGGTTTTACAGGAATCAGGCCGTATGTAGTTCTGGATCCACCGGCGAAATGTACCGATGACGGATACAAGGTTTCAAATAGGTAAAATGGTTATGGTTAGTGGTCAGGTTTGAACGAGTATGAAGGAACTGAAGGGGGATAGCTCCTGTTGGAATAATGGTTACTCAACGTGTCACCTGCAAATCAGAAGATGTACTGCAAGCATATACGTATAAATTTGCGTAAATTTAGACATGATGCAAATTCCCTTCAGACCATGATAGTTGTCTTTGGACGGTTGAGGATGATGTCCTTAGAGCATGACGTCCCGGGCAATGAATTGTGCGGTAAGGGATTTGCAGGCCATGAAATGATGTTCTCGTGCCATGAAAATGGTGCCTCTGAACCATGATGCCTTTGAATAATGATTTGCAAATTCAAGATATCCTCAGGCCATGACATGGTGTCTTCCGGCTATGAGGATGGTGCCTTCTGAGTATGGCGCCTTCAGACAAGTTGGCGATATTTCAACCCATGAGGTGCAAAGATATGGTGCTAGAAGAAATCAAGACAAGGCTTAGTCTTGTATGAAGTTGAGGGCAGAGCTTAGCCTGAGAGAAGTGAACAATGTAAGAGAGATAGTGCTTGGTCTCGTGCGAGATTCGGGACAGTACTTAGTCCCATGCAAAGAGAAGGTTGTGCTTAGCCTTATGCAAAAAGGAGGCAGGGCTTAGCCTCATGCAAAATTGAGACAGAGCTTAGTCTCATGCAAAAATTAGGACAGTGCTTAGTCTCATGCAAAGAGAAGGCAGTGCTTAGCCTTATGCAAAGAGGAGGCAGGGCTTAGCCTCATGCAAGATTGAGACAAGGCTTAGTCTCATGCAAAAATCAGGACAGTGCTTAGTCCCATGCAAAGAGAAGGCAGTGCTTAGCCTTATGCAAATGATTTGAGACAGGGCTTAGTCTCATGCAAGATTCGGGACAGTGCTTATCCCCATGCAAATAGGAGGCAGGGCTTAGCCTCATGCAGGAAGAGGAGACAATGTTTAGTCTCATGCAAAGAAAGGCAATACTTAGCCTTATGCAAATAGAGGAGACAATGCTTAGTCTCGTGCAAAGAAAGGCAATGCTTAGCCTTATCCAAAAAGAGGAGACAATGCTTAGTCTCGTGTAAAGAAAGGAAGTGTTTAGCCTTATTAAATTAGGGAGGCAATGCTTAGCCTCATGCAAGAAAACGATGAGTGATAGTGAGAAAGTAAAGTATTTCTTAGCTGGAGATGTTTGCGCCACATAATCTGTTGTCTTGAAGGCAGTAACTTCATGTGTTTGCGGATATCGTTGTCTTATTGTGCCTGCATCTAAAGAAAAATTGTGAGTTATGTGGGGAAAGGTTGGTTCGCACGTTTGTCTTCTGTTTTTTCCTTTGCTCCTGATTTGCTCCGCTCTGTCGGAAGATACTGTTCAAACTATTAGGGTAGCATTTTCTAAAGCAAAGTTTCCTTTTTTTTTAAAATTATGTGTGCATAATTTTCAAAAGACATAGTAGTATAAAGTTTAGAATTTTGCGAAAATCAGAGACATTGCGACTTCTTTGGTCGTAGAATTTTGAGGGTCCAGTTAACTAGATGACTTTCCTAACTGCTCCATGCGCTGCGGTTAGCTGAACTTCCTTCAAAATTTTGAGGGTCCTCCTCAAAATTCTGCCCTAGTTTTTTATTGTGGGGAAAATAGAAACTTTATTGAATTGTGAACGAACCCACAGGGCTGCCTACGTATCCCCTCTTAAACGGGAATCAGGTCGAGCATAGTTCAATTTACATCATATGAAGAAGCATAAGTGGTTTACAAAAAATACTTTTGACTGTGTCTGAGTTAATAGGCTTTGACCAAATTTCCCGGTCCATCTCTTCTAAGTCTGAGTGCTCCTCCTGTCAATACTCTGTGAACCATGTAAGGACCTTGGCTTTGATCTGTTTAGTAACCTCCTCTTTGATTTTCAGACTCACATCTGGCTTTAATTTCCTGAGTTTCTGCTTCACTAGCGGACACATTGGATTTGTAGGTAACTCGTGAGCCACTATGGATGTACTCAACCCTGTCATATCGTCGTATGACCACGCAAAGATATCCTCATATTCTTTCATGAATCGAGTGTATTCCTCTTTCTCTGACTGTGACAAATGGATGCTTATGCGGGTTTCCTTGACAGTTTTGGAATCTCCCAAGTTGACTATCACGGTCTCGTCCATGTTGGAATTGGGCTTGTTCTCAGAATTCTCTACTTCTCTAATGATCTCTTCAGGTATTAAATCCTCTTCTTCTATTTCTTCTGAATCACTGTCCTTTTGTTGCGTTGTCTCATTACATGTCATAGTCGTCGGTTCATCAAGATAAGAAATAGTAATGATGTAGGGATAAAGATATGAAAAATGGTAATAATAAAATATTAAGCCATTTAAAATGTCAAACAAAATGATTTTCAATAACTCAAATAACGTTTTTGGAACATTAAAAATATTATTTAAGACAAAAGAAAAGTGCAAAAGTGGAAATTATTTTATTTTTGAAAAGTAAAAAATACTATTCCGCCTTGCTACCACGGGACTCGTCGGGCCCTTGATGGTCTAACAGTCCAGTTCTTGAGGAATGCTCCTCTCTCCACAACTTGGATGGTAGGGCCTTCCTTCTCCTTCTCATCGACGGTCACACAACAGTCCATATCTTCGGTACACTTGGAGGAGGAGAATGTGGAGGGCCTCTGGATCTGGTATGATAAGCTGATGATGCCAGTATGCGTGAACCAACCTTGGGGAATGGGAATAATCAAAAGGAAAGGAAAACAAAAGGTAACCAAGTAAGGGTTCCAATTTGTGTCCTAATTTGAGAGCCTCGTTGTGCCCGAGGTAGGCCTAGCGACAAGTTGATTTGGAGAACTTTAGTGACAATAATTGCCTCATTTCATTAATGTAAATGTAGATGAATCTAAAACGACACTAAATAAGATAATTCATTAATGACACTTGGCCTTATTACAATTTAAAAATCAAATAAACCTAATCTACTTGGTCCCAGAAGGACCTTCCCCAGGCTTGATCTTCTTGGCTCCATCGATCAGGTTCCCCAGGTCGCGCATACCCACAACAAGTATAACCTCGCTAGATGTCCTCCTTCACTTCCCTCAACATTCTGGCAGTTGGCGACTCTTTTCCTCGTCTTCCCCTCCAGCTCCATTAGACCCTGATCAAAATATTCCAGCCATTCATTAAATTTGATAGCCATTTCCCTCCATTCATTGATCAGTTCCATATCATTCTTGTGTTGCTCCAGATGCTCAGCCTCGGACTCATGAACCCTTTTGCGTAGTTTGTTGTATTTCACTTGGGCTTCAGCAACTTCGTCTATGACCATGCTTCCCCGACCGATTCTCGGCTCAACTATCCCTGCTATGCTGTCCTCCAACCATGATAAGTAAAAGCGTACATGCCCTGCGTGGTACCTGTCTGGCTCGATGGTGTCCCTTTCTACAATAATCTTTAGGTGCCACATATGCTGAGCTTCACATTTTTGTGGGATGTCGTCATCCTGAAAATTTGCCCTGTCACGACTCATTTTAGAAACTCGCGGTATGACTTGCTTCCTGCCTGCCTATATCATAACCCTGATTGGAACATAAGGGTATATTCCCCATAACCCGATCAACACCAAGTTCGGAGCGTCCCTAGATCTGATGATGAACTCACTGGTAGGGAACCATTTGAACATCCATTGAACCTGGTCCTCAGTCAAATTATCAAAAAACTGCACCCATTCTGTAGCATTTTCTGGTTGAACAAACCTGTCTAGGATGAAGGTCACTGTCTTAGGGTGGTGAAAGTCTATGTGATCATTCCACGGCCTTCATGGAAACTCTTGGCGGTATCGACCTCTCTGGAGGTGTTATAGCAACCAAACCTGTAGAACCAGATTACAACCCTCGAAGTGTTTGAACCCTTTCTAGCAGCGATCCAAATCCCGATATATGTCTTCTATAATCATAGGGACGATAGTATATGTTTGCCCCTCGATTCCTCCTATTAGAGTTTTAGTTACCACAGCCAGTCTAGTGTGAATCTTGTCTCCTTTGCTTGGAAATACTATCAAACCCAGGAAGAAGACGATGAACACAAAAACCCTGCGGTGAATACAACCTAAAGAAATGATAGAGAATTCATCATGGAAGATACGATAGGATTTGCTATGACCATATATTTCATAGAGGTAGTCAAAGGTTATGTAGGACTCCTTCAGGCACTCCAAATCGTCGTTATTTTTCATCCCATCATTTTCAGAAACCCTCTAGCAGTACTGTTTTTCGGCACCAATAAACCCAAACTGTCCCAAGGTAATCCAGCAAATCCCCCTATCTCCTCCAAGAGAGTGGTCATTTCTATGTTTCCAAAATGGAACACAGACCTTTCTCCGTCCCAGAACATAGTGGCCGCTTCGATCAACATATTGTTTGGTTGGATATCTAGTAAAGAGGGTAGGTTTCCGAGGACCCCTTTCACATGGTCTTTGTCGCTTGGCGAAAGGTTCTCCCACCAATCCAGCAACAATGGTGGTATTCTTTGGACCATGCCGAACCTGGGGATTTTGTGCCTC
The DNA here is from genome assembly GCA_005239525.1 of Nicotiana knightiana. Taxonomy (NCBI): domain Eukaryota; kingdom Viridiplantae; phylum Streptophyta; class Magnoliopsida; order Solanales; family Solanaceae; genus Nicotiana; species Nicotiana knightiana. The sequence goes on along the minus strand of ML404686.1, from coordinate 90,380 downwards.
ATTTTCTGCAAAACAAATAAGGTTAGACCCTTTCCCCCTCCACATTCGACTACTTATACATCAGTGATTAGCATATTGGCACTTATCTCCAAATTAACGCACATATCGTGGTTGCGTCTGTTGGGATTATGGAAACCCCGATGGACTTTTGGACAAGGCTTTTCCTAAAGGGTTATTATGTGGACAACATATTAAACCTGGATAGATTTTGACCATGATGCATGTCCAATAAATCAGAGTAAGGTTTCTATAGAGGTCTAGACTGGTACCCTCAAGTGGAAAACTTGAGGGGGAAAGGCACGAAACTGTCGACTGCACCGCTGATCGACTAGTTTTACCGCAAATAATCCTTTTCGAATTCAAAGGGGTGATATATAGGAAGAGCGCAAACAATCATCAAGCGTTGCTATGGTATTGATTACGCACGAGTGGAATATGATGTTGAGCATGATTTATGCAACAAAAAATATCACCTTGTCACGTATTTGCACGTAAAAAAAATAATAAATGCAGTATTTAATAATTGAAAAGGCGTTTAAAAAACAGAAAGAAAACAAAGAGACAAGTCAGTTTCCATAATAAAGAGTAATAAAACAAGAAATAGAAATCGTAAATATTTGAAGATTAACAAATAAATACACATAAAGAGGGAAAGGGGAGGGATGTGCAAGTATTAATAGAATAAAGCATGCTTAAAGACTAATTCACAAAAGTCAGGTTCGTTATGGTAGGAGCCTAAGGGTTATCCCCAGCAGAGTCACCATGCTGTCGTGCCCTTTTTTTCATCGCGAAATCGGGTTTCGACATTTCTGAGACAACTCCCTTCCTTTTGGGATGGGATATGGGGTTTGAAGAGTCGCCACCTAACGGATTAAGGTGCGTTAGGGCACCTAAAGTAATTAACTCATGAAACTAGTTTGCATCACTAGAGATCGGGTAAGGGCTTGAAATTACCTTGAGGGAAAAGTGTTAGGCACCCCTCGAGGTCCAGAACGGTGGGTCCCGACCGAACTTAATCAAGCGAATTAGTCTTTAAAGGAAAATAAAGCAATTTAGACAACTATTATTTCAAACAGGAATTAAAGGGTCCTAAATTTTTTAGCCTATAGAATCATTTTCATGCAATACTTGGTTACTTTCCCCAGGTAGGGGTGCTACACATAGTATTAGCGCACATTTCATCATCTCCTTTAATAATGGAATAGTTTAATTAAAAATCCTTTTAAAATTACAGAAAATTATGAAAAAATATGAATTGATGTTCATGCATTGATTTTGAAGATATATATGCATTTTGAAAATTATATAGGGAAAAATTGGGTATCAACACACATAAGTTTAACAACCTTGATACTATTATATACATTTGATATGATATTTTGAGTGGAACATTTTGGTAGAAGGTTTGAAAAATATAATTTTATATAGTTATTAATATTACTACTTTAGAATATGCTTTAAATTATACACAAAATATGAGAAAGTTTATGAGATTTTCATTATTGTAAAGATAGAAATTATTTTTTTCACAAGAAAAGAAGGTTATCTTTTTACCATTTTAAGAATTAAGTGTATGAAAATTTACACTCATCATATGGGATTAAGAAAATTAGAAGTCGAGAATATATATACATATATATATATATATATATATATATATATTTCTTTTTACCTAGATGTTCTAAAAAAATAATAGTGTATTTATTGATTTTATATGGTACCATGATTTATTAATATTTTAATATTTTAATAGTAGTACTTTAGGACGAAGACAAGACTATTTTCGAGGTTATAAGTATTTATGATATGTCAAACAAATGATATGTAAGCGTTTTAAAGGTGAGAGGGTAAGCGAATCGGAGAAAATGATATTTGTTGAAGGTTGTCAATTTGGGATATAATATGTTCCGAGCTATAATACCCAACTTTTGTATTTGTGGACTAGTGTCATACAAGGTACCACATGATCATGATAGTAAGGTGTATAAAGTATGTTAAAAGTGAGTAGTATTTTAAGTAATTTGAGATAATTCTTAATTATGTGAATAATTCATTAATTATTGATTTAAGTAGATAAGTGTAAGAATTCTCTTGTCCACATGGGACCATGACAACTAAAGTAAGGTGTGACTAATATGTGTGAATGATATGGTGGTGTCACATTTTGGGATGAGAAGGCATGCTAAGCAGTGAAGTTATAAGTGGAGATCCTTATTTAGGTGGCTTTCTACGAAACAAACAAAGGATATATACAACAAGATACCCTTAAGCTCAATGAATAGCAACAACAAAAGTTCATGAGCAATCATACACTTCCATCTTTGGAGGAGATATAACGCGAATTTATATTGTGGTAGCAGCAATGTGAGTGGTATTTTATGGAAGAAGAGTGCAATTTTTCTCAAGAATATCATACAGATTTTTCCCTACTTCGATCTGTCGTTACATGTTATCGCAAAAGACGTGTGTTAGAGGGATTATCAAGAGAATCGGCTCAGGTATGTTAAGGTTAACCCTTTCTTCTTATGGCATGATCCAAGTAATGATACGTATACGTAATGATATTCCATAAGTGGTTCTACTCTTAGCAGTTAAGGATGTTTATATTATTCATTCTTGTAAAATGATATTTAAGCATGTCTAAGTATGTCCCTAAGTCCCTAATGAGATATATGATAGAGATGTTAATGTTTATAATATAATAATACATGTACATTAATCTTAATGCATTTACCACCGTGCTACGGCCGGTCGGGCAGTTACCACAGGTTGGGAAGTTATGTATCATTATTTACCACCGATTGGGCAGTCATGCATATTCACTTACCACCGAGCTACGACCGGTCGGGCAGTCATGCTTTTACCACTGATCTACGGCCGGTTGGGCAGTTACACATTTACCACCGAGCTACGGCCGGTCGGATAGTCATACATTTACTGTAACGACCCGTAAAATTTCTATGTCTAAAATAATGCCCGGATAGGTCCCTGTGTTGTTATAACTGTAGAAATTCTTAAAACGGTCCTATTTTGAGTAAAAAGTATCCAGAACTTGAAAGATTAAATTTTTCAGGAATTGTGTGTTATGCGACGCACTATGCAATCGCATAACAGGTAAGCAGACCGCATAGTGGTCGCATACCTAGACAGTAGCCTGTCTAAATTGAGGATAACTATGCGGCCTGAAATGCGATCGCATTTTGGTTATGCGGACCCCATAGTTGTCGCATTCTTGCCCCATGGTTTTTGCGAGGGAGGCTATGCGACGCACTGTGCGATCGCATAATAGGTATGCGGACCGCATAGTGGTCGCATACCTGGGCAGTGTGGTTCCCATTTTGGCCCAGTTGAAGGCCAATTATGCGGCCAGGAATGCAGACCGCATAGCAGGAATGCAATCACATTTCTGACCGCATTCCTGTGTCGGGGTTCCTATTTTTTGAATTTTAAACTCAACCCCCTGTTCTATAAAACACCCCTTCCCTTCATTTTTAACAAACTTCTGACCAAAAATAGACCGAAAATAAGAGAGTTCTTGAGAGAGAAGGTTTCAACATCATCCAATTTGGTTTTCCAAAATCACTCAAGCCCGGAAATTAGCAAGTTATTGTCATCTTCTTCACTCAAAGAGGTAAGTCTTCACCCTAATTCCCCAATTTCCCAGATTTTGTGTAAGAATAAAACACACATAGGTTGGGTCTTGAAAATAAAAAGTGAACTAGGCCATGCATGTGGGACTAAGTTGTAGTATGTGATATTAAAGAACCAATTTGGGTAACTCATGTTAAAATTTTGGTGAGGGAAGAAGAAATTGCCATTTTTAAACCTTGTAGTATAATTCACATGTTAGGTGTTTGATGGAATTCCTAAGAGAGATACTCCATGGGTAATCTTCCTAATTATTAATCGATTTCTGCTATCTCGTTATAGATTTTTATTGCTAGAGGTGTTGGTGTATGGTATAGCTTAAGGAAAAGCTCTTTGACGTATGTTGGTTAACTTTAATCTTCGTAGAGTCACCTTGTTGGTTTCCAAACATTCGGTATGAGTTTCTTGCTGAGTATATGTGAATTGATTGCCCGGTTTTGTTGAACTGTGAGATTGCATTCTCTGATTTGTCCTAGTCGAGTATCGTGATAATTGAGATTGTGAAAGGTGACTTCTATGTGATTACTGTAACATGTGTAAGGTTCGTTAATGCTTGAGTATGTTGGTATGAAAGAATGATGACAAACCCAAATGTGTAAATGTATCTAAGTGATAAGGGCTATGTAACAAGTGATGAAGGGAAATTGTGAATTGATCTAATTGAACTAAATGACCATGGAAATATCGTATATGACTCATTGTCAGCAAGGTTTATTGTGGCTTAACTTTATATGGATTGTTGGTTGTTATGAATTTATATTCTTGTTGATGAGTACCTTTGTGGTAGAATTAATGGATGATAAAGACTATTGTGAACACATGATTGTTTGAGTGTTGTGAAATTGTACTCTTGATGATATGAAGCCCTGTGATTTAATTGTGGGTTGTTATTGTTTGCTATGAAATGTGATGGTCTGGTGAGATCGGGTTACACGCCGCAACACGAAGTAATAAGGGTGGAGAGGTAATAAGGGTGAAGTGTAAAATGTAAGGTGGTATCGAGTTGCACGCTGCAACAAGAAAAATAATGTGATTGTGTTGAAATTGGAATCTGCAAGGCTCTCAATTGTACTTGTTGTTATATCGTTGTGCACTATGTGTTGGTTCCTTTAACTGTTTGCTATCTGTGCATTTCTTGATTTTACTTTGAGTAAAGTTTGCTCATACATGCTAGTAGTATTCCACAGTACTAACTCCTTTTTCTGGGGGTGCTACATCTTTTATATGGATGTAAGTGGGTCCATAGCAGGTAGCTCAGTTCGTCGTTAGTGGTGCCTTTTCCTCATCTTTTAGCAAGTACTGGTGAGCCCCACTTCCTCCCGGGGCCGTGTGTAATTCATGCCATCTCTTTTGAGTCTATTTTGTATTTTAAGGTATAGCCGGGGCCTTGTTGCCGGCAAAGTATTTTATAAATTCCTGGTATTCGTAGAGGCTCCGTAGACATGATGTGGGTGTATATATTTATTTTGGGTAGTAACTGTACGTATCCGTAATCGTGGTCCGTATTGGAAAGTTATGTATGTATTGTGTATGCTTTGGGAATCAAATTGTTAAAATGCTGAAAAGAGAAATGAGCTTAAGTTTGTAAATCCACGCTCGGAGCCGTGTCTAGTAGAGCCCTTCTTTTCGGTTTGTTGTCAACCACATCTATAATTAGGGGGCTACATGGACATTTAGGAAAGTACCCTTTTATTACTATTCTATATCATGCGATGTGGTGGAAGGTGAGGTTGTTTATCCTTAACTCGTGCATTGTTCTGATTTTCAGTAAATGGCGCCCAAGAAGAAAGCTCGACTCTGCCTAGAGGCCAATGCCACCCCAGGAGTGGCCGTGAATCCTTTATCTGATGGTGCGGGTGAGAATGATTCCCCGGCCCTGAATCTGCCTCATTCTTCCATCCCAGGCTAGGATATTCCTATTCCTGCTCCAGCGGAGGGTGCTACAGTCCCTCCCGTTGATGCTCCTGATTCTTCTTCTGTCCCAGCTTCCGGTCCCGGTATATCTGATGGGGACCTCAAGGGAGCTATTCAGATGTTAACCTAGTTAGTCGCCTCCCAGGCCCAAAGATCACATGCTGCCCCTTCACCCTCTAGCGAGCAAGGTGATTCTTCAGGTTCCAGGGTCAACCAGTTTCTGCGGTTAGCCCCTCCAGAGTTCACAGGCACCGACCCAGGGGCTGATCCTCAGGAGTTCATTGATGAGATGTGCAAGACCCTCTGAGTTACGAGGGCTACAGAGACCGAGGGGGTTGAGTTGGATTCCTATCAGTTAAAGGGAGCAGCATATTCGTGGTTTGAGATGTGGGAGAGTTCCCGTGGGGAGGGGAGCCCTCCGGCAAAGTGGTATGGGTTTGTTGATGCCTTCATGAATCATTTCTTGCCTACCGAGACTATGGCAGCCTATGCTGCGGAGTTCGAGGTCCTTAAGTAGGGAAACATGAGTGTGTGGGAGTATCATATGGAGTTTATGCGCTTGTTCAAATATGTTGTTAACATGATGCTGACTATGGAGGCTAGTGTTTGTCGGTTTGTTCAGGGCCTTGGTCCCTTGGTTATTAATGAAGCTGTTACAGCTGCCTTGCATTCGGATATGAATTATGGGAAAATAGTGGGATTCGCCTAGGCTACAGAGGCTCGAAAATTGAAAATAAGGATGGAGAGAGAGAACAGTAGTAGGGCCCGGTCAGCGAGCAACCCTGGAAGCTTAGTTGGAGGTGTGAGATCATCCCTTGGGAGAGGATCATCAGGGCCATCTCAGTCATATGCTCAGTCCTCAGCCAGTGCGCCGCCATCATGGCACAGTTATCAGTAGGGAGGTCGTTTTAGACCCGGTCCAAATAGAAGGAGGTTCCATCATTCGGGTCGTTCCGGTGGGAGGTTCCGGCAGTAGAGGAGGGTCCCATGCCCTAAGTGTGGGAGATTTCATACTAATCCTTGTTACTTGGATATTCCAGTATGCTACAGATGTGGGGAGGGAGGCCATATCCAACGAGACTGTCGTGCACCCAGTCAAGGCACGGATAGGGGTACTGCTCAGCCATCCATCTCTTCAGTCGCTACATCTTCGGCACACCCTCCAGCTCCAGCAGGGCGCGGTACAGTTAGGGGTGGACCATGGGGTCGAGCAGGACCCGGTCGGTTCTATGCTTTGAGTGGTCGCCAGAGTACGGAGGCTTCCCCAGATGTGGTCACAGGTATTCTGACTGTTCAGTCACATGATGTTTATGCTCTTATTGATCCCCGGTCTTCTTTGTCATATGTTACTCCATTTATTGCTTCAAGTTTTGGGATAGAACCCGAACAGCTTCACAATCCGTTCTCTGTTTCGACTCCGGTTGGTGATTCTATTACGGCCGTGCGAGTCTATAGGAATTGTGTTGTCACGGTGCATGGTCGGGATACCACGGCTGATCTTATTGAGTTAGAAATGGTAGATTTTGATGTAATTATGGGGATAGATTGGCTCTATTTGTGCTTTGCTAAACTTGATTGTCGAACCAGAATTATAAGGCTCGAGTTTCCTAATGAATCAGTTATCAAGTGGGAGGGGAATAATGTTGCGCCAAGAGGTAGATTCATTTCCTACCTTAAGGCCTCAAAGATGATCAGGAAAGGGTGCAACTATCATTCAGAGGTGCCTGCCCCCGAGTCCGTGCCGGTTGTGAACGAGTTTCTTGAAGTGTTTCTGAACGAGCTTCCTGGGATTCCACGAGATAGAGAGATCGACTTCAGGATTGATTTGTTGTCAGATACGCAGCCAATATCTATTCCACCTTACAGGATGGCGCCAGCAGAATTAAGGGAGTTGAAAGAACAATTGAAAGATCTATTAGAAAAAGGTTTCAATCGGCCAACTGTGTCGCCTTGGGGCGCACTGGTTATTTTTGTCAGAAAGAAAGACAGATCGCTTCAGATGTGTATTGATTATCGGCAGCTCAACAAGGTCACCATCAAGAATACGTATCCATTGCCTCGGATAGATGATTTGTTTGACCAGTTGCAAGGTGCTAAGTTCTTCTGAAAGATTGATTTGCGGTCCGGGTATCATCAGTTAAAAATTAGGGAGCAGGATATTCCTAAGACTGCCTTCATGACTCGATATGGGCACTTTGAATTTATGGTAATGTCTTTTGGGCTAACCAACACCCCAACAGCTTTTATGGACCTTATGAATCGGGTTTCCAAACCGTTTGTCGACTCATTTGTGATTGTCTTCATTGACAATATTGTTGTTTATTCGTAGAGTCAGGAGGATCATGCTAATCACCCCAGGGTAGTTCTGCAGACTCTTCATCAGCACCAATTGTATGCAAAGTTTTCAAAATGTGAGTTTTGGCTAGAATCAGTCACCCTTTGGGCCATGTTGTTTCCAGGGAAGGGATTCGGGTTGATCCCCAAAAGATTGCAGCGGTAAAGGATTGTCCTAGGCCAACGACCCCGATAGATATTCACAGTTTATTGGGTCTAGTTGGTATTATCGGAGGTTCGTGAAGGGATTCTCTACTCTCGCCTCCCCATTGACTAAGTTGACGCAGAAAGCAGTTAAGTTTCAGTGGTCCGATGCATGTGAAAGGAGTTTTCAGGAATTAAAGTCAAGATTGACTTCGGCACCAGTGTTGACCTTGCCAGAAGGTTCAGAGGGATTTGTGGTTTATTGTGATGCTTCGAGGGTTGGTTTGGGGTGTGTGTTGATGCAATATGGTAAATTCATAGCGTATGCTTCAAGGCAGCTCAAGAATCACGAGAAGAATTATCCGACGCATGATTTGGAGCTCGCCGCGGTTGTGTTTGCATTAAAAATCTGGCGGCATTATCTTTATGGGGTCCATGTGGATGTGGTCACAGACCACAAGATTCTTCAGTATTTATTCAAGCAGAAGAAGTTGAACTTAAGGCAGCGTAGGTGGTTAGAATTGCTCAAGGACTATGATATGAATATTTTGTACCACCCAGGGAAGGCGAATATGGTAGTCGACACTCTTAGTCGGAAATCCATGGGTAGATTGGCACATTTGGAAGCCGGACAGAGGCTTTTGCCTCGGGAAGTTCATCAGTTGGCTAGTCTGGGGGTCTGTCTTTCGACCTCCAACGAAGGGATTGTCGTGGTGCGTAATGGAGCAGAATCTTCGCTTGTAGCTGAAGTCAAGGGAAAGCAATTCAGGGATCCGGCTTTGGCACAATTTAGGGAAGCAATTTTGAATCACAAGACTTCAGCATTCTCACTCGGCAATGATGACGGTATCCTGCAGTGTCAAGAGAAGTTATGTTTTCTAGATGTGGATGATCTCCGGGAAAGGGTGATGGCAGAGGCTCATAATTCCAGGTATTCTGTACACCCAGGTTCTACGAAAATGTATCACGATCTCAAGGAAATTTATTGGTGGAATGGTATGAAGAGGGGTGTGGCAGACTTTGTGACTAAGTGTTCAAATTGTCAGCAAGTAAAGGCCGAGCATCAGAGGCCCAGTGGATTGACGCAGCTTATGGAAATACCGATATGGAAATGGGAGATGATCAATATGGATTTTTTGGTGGGGTTACCTCGCACTCCACGTAGGTTCGACTCGATTTGGGTGATAGTGGATCGACTCACGAAGTCGGCACATTTCTTGCCAGTCAAGTCCACCGATACTGCAGAACAGTATGCTCAGTTGTATATCAAAGAAATAGCCAGGCTCCATGGCACTCCAGTGTCTATTATCTCGGATCGAGGGGCCGAATTCACAGCTAACTTTTGGAAGAAATTTCAGCAAGGTTTGGGTACTCAGGTAAATCTCAGCACGACGTTCCATCCACAAACTGATGGGCAGGCAGAGCGGACTATTCATACGCTTGAAGATATGTTGTGGGCTTGTGTATTAGATTTCAAGGGTAGCTGGGACGATCACTTGCTGCTTATAGAATTTTATTATAATAACAGTTTCCATGCTAGTATTCAGATGGCCCCATTTGAGGCATTGTACAAAAGGAGATGTAGATCTCCGATCGGATAGTTTGAGGTTGGTGAGGCAGAATTGTTAGGACCAGACCTTGTGCACCAAGCTATGGAAAAATTTAGAGTCATTCAGGAGAGGATGAAAACTTCTCAGAGTCTTCATAAATCCTATGCGGACGTTCGTCGTAGAGAATTGGAATTCCAAGTAGATGACTGGGTATTCTTGAAGGTGTCTCCCATGATGGGAGTAATGTAGTTTAGGAAGAAAGGGAAATTGAGCCCAAGGTATGTCGGGCCATATAGGATTTCTCAAAGGATAGGTCAGGTGGCTTATAGGCTGGAATTGCCCCCTGAGATGTCATTAGTGCACCCGTTGTTCCATGTGTCCATGTTGAAGAAAGTGGTTGGAGATCCATCAGCCATCGTGCCAGTTGAAACTATTGAGGTTAATGAAGAATTATCGTATGAAGAGGTTCCAGTTGCTATTCTTGATAGACAAGTCCGTAGATTGAGGAACAAAGAAATTGCTTCAGTTAAAGTGTTGTGGCGAAGTCAGCATGTTGAGGAAGCCACATGGGAAGCGAAAAATGAAATGAAAGAAAAATATCCCCATTTGTTTGAATAAGTCTAGTAGTGATCGTGCGAACTTTCATCTCTAAGCAAATTATATGTTATGTTCAGTTTTTGCAAAAGCACCCCATTTTCCCCTAATTGCTCTACTATTGTAACCTCTCAAGTTGTTCCATAATTGTGTATGTTATGATTATCTGAGTAATGTGCGACCCCTTGGAGTAAATGAAATTATGTGAAACTCATGTGATGGTTAGATGATTAATTGAAGTGTAGATTAGTAATGGTTAATCGAAGAGTAGATTGGTAATGATTAATTGAATATGGCATGTTGAAGTAATTGAATTATATGGGACTTGTTGAGGTGATCAAATTATGTGCAAGGCCATGAAATAACTAGTTATGTGTGGAATTGGTTAAGAAACATGTGTTTGGGGGCTCTCTGGTAGGTAGATAGGCCTAATTACAGAAGAAACTATGGCGAAATTTTTAGAAAATATTGGAGTCAGAAAAAAATTAGGGGTTGGCATATTGTGTTTTCAAAACCAAATGATTTCCAGATCCTTATTCGAGGACGAATGACTTTAAGTGGGGGAGGATGTAAATACCCGTAAAATTTCTATGTCTAAAATAATGCCCGGATAAGTCCCTGTGCTATTATAACTATAGAAATTCTTAAAACGGTCCTATTTTGAGTAAAAAGTATCCCTGAACTTGAAAGATTAAATTTTCTAGGAATTATGCGTTATGCAACGACTATGCGATCGCATAACAGGTGTGACAGTAGCCTATCCAAATTAAGGACAACTATGCGGCCCGAAATGCAATCACATTTTGGTTATGCGGATCGCATAGTTATCGCATTCTTGCCCCATGGTTTTTCAGATGTAGGTTATGTGACGCACTATGCGATCGCATAACAAGTATGTGGACCGCATAGTGGTCGCATACCTAGGCAGTGTGGTTCCTATTTTGGCCCAGTTGAAGGCCAATTATGTGGCCAGGAATGCGGACCGCATAGCAGGAATGCGATCGCATTCCTGTGTTGGGGTTCCTATTTTTGAATTTTAAACCCGACCCCCTGTTTTATAAAACACCCCTTCCCTTCATTTTTAACAAACTTCTGACCAAAAATAGAGCGAAAAGAAGAGAGTTCTTGAGAGAGAAGGTTTCAACATCATCCAATTTGGTCTTCCAAAATCACTCAAGCCCGGAAATTATCAAGTTATTGTCATCTTCTTCACTCAAAGAGGTAAGTCTTCACCTTAATTCCCCAATTTCCCAGATTTTGTGTAAGAATAAAATACACATAGGTTGGGTCTTGAAAATAAAAAGTGAAATAGGCCATGCATGTGGGACTAAGTTGTAGTATGTGATATTAAAGAACCAATTTGGGTAATTCATGTTAAAATTTTGGTGAGGGAAGAAGAAATTACCATTTTAACCTTGTAGTCTACTTCACATGTTAGGTGTTTGATGGAATTCCTGAGAGAGTTACTCCATGGGTAATCTTCCTAATTATTAATCGATTTCTGCTATCTCGTTATAGATTGTTATTGCTAGAGGTGTTGGTGTATGGTATAGCTTAAGGAAAAGCACTTTGAGGTATGTATGGTTAACTTTAATCTTCGTAGAGTCACCTTGTTGGTTTCCAAACATTCGGTATGAGTTTCTTGCTGAGTATATGTGAATTGATTGCCCGGTTTTGTTGAACTGTGAGATTGCATTCTCTGATTTGTCCTACTCGATTATCGTGATAATTGAGATTATGAAAGGTGACTTCTATGTGATTACTGTAACATGTGCAAGGTTCATTAATGCTTGAGTATGTTGGTATGAAAGAATTATGACAAACCCAAATGTGTAAATGTATCTAAGTGATAAGGGCTATGTAACAAGTGATGAAGGGAAATTGTGAATTGATCTAATTGAACTAAATGACCATGGAAATATCGTATATGACTCAATTTCGGCAAGGTTTATTGTGGCTTAACTTCATATGGATTGTTGGTTGTAATGAATTTATATTCTTGTTGATGAATACCTTTGTGGTATAATTAATAGATGATAAAGACTATTGTGAACACATGATTGTTTGGGTGTTATGAAATTTTACTCTTGATGATATGAACCCCTGTGATTTAATTGTGAGCTGTTATTGTTTGCTATGAAATGTGATGGTATGGTGGGATCGGGTTGCACGCTGCAACCCAAAGTAATAAGGGTGGAGAGGTAATAAGGGTGAAGTGTAAAATGTAAGGTGGGATCGGGTTGCACGTTGCAACACGAAGTAATAAGGGTGGAGAGGTAACAAGAGTGGAGTATAAAATGTAAGGTGGGATCGGGTTGCACGCTGCAACAAGAAATGTAAGGTGGGATCGAGTTGCACGCCGCAACAGAATGTAATAAAGTTGAAATGTGATTGTGTTGAAATTGGAATATATAAGGATCTCAATTGTACTTGTTTCTATATCATTGTGCACTATGTGTTGGTTCCTTTAACTGTTTTCTATCTGTGCATTTCTTGATTTTACTTTGAGTAAAGTTTGCTCATACATGCTAGTACTATTCCACAGTACTAACGTCCCTTTTTCCGGGGGTGCTACATCTTTTATATGGATGTAGGTGGGTCCACTGCAGGTAGCTCAGTTTGTCGTTAGTGGTGCCTCCTCCTCATCTTTTAGCAAGTACTAGTGAGCCCTACTTCCTCCCGGGGCCGTGTGTAATTCATGCCATCTCTTTTGAGTCTATTTTGTATTGTAAGGTATAGCCGGGGCCTTGTTGTCGGCAAATTATAGTATAAATTCCTGGTATTCGTAGAGGCTCCGTAGACATGATGTGGGTGTATATATTTATTTTGGGTAGTAACTGTACGTATCCGGAATCGTGGTTCGTATTGGAAAGTTATGTATGTATTGTGTATGCTTTAGGAATCAAATTGTTAAAATGCTAATAAGAGAAATGAACTTAAGTTTGTAAATCCACGCTTGAATCCTAAATTGTTATTTCATATGGAATATGGTGCATTGTATATACGGGGGAAACGCGTTGGGTAGGAAAGGCAATCTAGGTCTGCTTGACCGGGTTCACCCAGTTAGGTGCCGATCTCGTCCCTCGGTTTTGGGGCGTGACATTTACTACCGCGCTACGGTCGGTCAGGAAGTTACCACTGATCAATTGGGCAGACATGCATCATACGATATGGATAATAGAAATAGTCTCAATATACGGTGGCACTTCAGAAATTCTGGTTGATTCTTATATATCTTTAATTAATGTTAACTTATTGTTATGTTTCAGTTCCGCCTTACATATTCAATACATTATTTGTACTGACGTCTTTTTGTTGGGGACACTACATTCATGACTGCAGGTATAGATAATTAGTTTCATGAGGCCTCATAGTAGATGAGATTAGCATTCAATAAAGGATCGGTAAGACTCCACCTCATTTGGAGTGCAGCCGAGACTATGAGTCATCATGTCAGAGTTTTGCTACAGACTTTTGGGTAGGCCAGTACCCTGTCCCATTTGATGTCAAATAATCTTAGAGGCTTTGTAGACAGAGGTTCATTTTGTACAGTATGTCAGAGCCTTGACGACCCATATGTATTCATGTTTTAAGAACGATGGTTCATTGATACAACGCTTGCCCACTTATAGTTATAGAATAAAAAAATGAGTTACAGAGTGATTCGCTCGGGCCAGCACGGCACCAGGTGCCAGCGACGCCTCCCAGGTTTGGGGCGTGATAAAGTGGTATCAGAGCAGGTCGTATCCTAGGGAGTCTACAAAGTCGTGCCTAGTAGAGTCTCACTTATGGATGTGTTGTGCGCCACATTTATAATTGAGAGGCTATAGGGCACTTAGGAAATGTTACCCTTCTTTTGTTTCCAGATCGTTCCATAGAGCTGAGTCGTAAGAAGTCAGTATGAAGCTTCCACCGAATTTTGTATGCACCAGAGGTGCATGTATCGTAGTAGATCTTTAAAGAGTGGATCTAATTTCCACCTATGTGGAAGGGAGGTTATGAAAGCGACAGAAGATATAATGCGAGATTGAAAGGTAAGTAAGGTAAGGGTGAAGAGGATACAAGATACTCAAGTACAAAAGGTTGTGAATAGTCCAGACTTCATATATAGTTTGGATTTTAGTTTAGTTTACAGAGGAGACCCTAGTGAAAGTTTTGTAAATCTCTAAGAGTTAACATTCGAGGACGAATGTTTTAAAGGGGGGAAGGATGTTACATCCCGTACTTTGATATTAGGATGAGTCGTAGTAATCCATATGATCTTGAAGGGATTAAGACCATTCATGAGGTTATAAAGAATTTGTGACTATGTTATTGTAAGACCCCGTAAGTTTAACAACCTTGATACTGTTATATACATTTGATATGATATTTTGAGTGAAACATTTTTATAAAAGAATATTTGAAATATATGATTTTATATATTTATTAGTATTACTACTTTCGAATATGCTTTAAATTATACACAAATTATGAGAAGTTTATGAGATTTTCATTATTGTAAAGATAGAAATTATTTTTTTCACAAGAAAAGAAGGTTATATTTTTACCATTTTAAGAATTAAGCGTATGAAAATTTGTACTCATTATATGAAATTTGGAAAATAAGAAGGTTTGAAAATATATGTCTTTTTACATGGATATTTTAATAAAATAATAGTGTATTTCATTATTTTATATGGTACCATGATTTATTAAAATTTTAATATTTTAATTATAGTACTTTAGTATGAGGACAAGACTATTTTCGAGGTTATAAGTATTTATGATATGTCAAACAAGTGATAAGTAAGTTTTATAAAAATGAGAGGGTAAGCAAATCGGAGAAAATGAGTTTCGTTGAAGGTTGTCAATTTGGAATATAATACGATCCGAGCTATAATACCCAGCATTTGTATTTATAGACTATTGTCATAAAAGGTACCATATGTGTCACGACCCAAAATCTACAAAGGTCGTGATGGCGCCGGACACCACCATCAGGCAAGCCAATCATTAAATAGTCGAAATAATTTCCTGTTTTAACATTTATGAAAAATCATTTCCTTTCACTTTATTACATATTAACTAAATAAAATCCGTTAAGTAAAACAATGGAGTGAATATTCCGTTTTAGCAAATATATCCCAAGACATCCCAAAACCCGGTGTCACAAGTACATGAGCAATTTTCTAAGAATTTATACAATCAGCACAAAGCTTGTCCCAAATACAAATTGGACAAGGAATTTAAAATGAAAATAAATACAGTATGAGGGAGACTCTGTCAGCTACGGATCGCCTCCGGATACTGCAGCTCGCCTAAGTCTCCAAACCCGCCATGTCACTATGAAATTACCTGTGCAATAAAAATGCACAGCAAGTGTAGCATGAGTACAAAAACAACGTGTACTCAGTAAGTCGCCTGCCTAACCTCAGAGAGGTAGTGACGAGAGGTCGAATTAGACACTTACTAAGGTCCAACAACTTAATTTAACAGCATATGATGAACACGGTAGGCATGTAAAGGTAGTAAAGCAACAAATATATAAGGCACTGAAATCCAAGTAAATACTAGAAGTAAATAAGCAGTTACTGCTTCCTTATTTTCCCCAAATGTCTTAATTACACAATTCTTCTTTATTTTTCCCCAAATATCTTATCACTCCAAAAATCCATGAAAAACATTTAACAATTTAGCATGCGCATACGGGATAAGGACAATCGACCTGAGCCATCATAATAATCATCTTTGTGCACTGCCGAAGATCGAACGGCCCGTACCATAAGTGCACCTTTCAAATAAAATAATCATGTCTAAGCACTGCCGAGGGTCGAACGGCCCGAACCATAAGTGCATCTTTTAATAAAATAATCATATATGTGCACTGCCCAGGATCGAATGGCCCATACCATAAGTGCATTTTTCAATCTTCCGTGGCGTACGTCCCGCTCCCTTGAGAGTGGGGGAAATAATACTCCGCTCGCGGAATGTAAATTGCGAAGCGGTCACATGCAGACACGCACAATCAACAATCCACCCCGAATACGTTGGAAAAACAAATACTCAAGTAGATGACAGATTTCTCTTTAAAAAAACCACAGAATAGTATTTAAATCCTTTCTCGAAATTCATTTGCCAAGTTTTTATATTGTGTAATAATATAACCTTATCCGGAAATACAATTGCCCGCGAGGGAAATCAATTCTCTTTTTAGATGATTAAGAAAATAAACTCTAATCTTCCTTAGTTATTCAATTAAAATTTCGATTATGCTAGCAGTCTAATGTTACAGACAAGATCACAGGTACAACAGGTAAGGCATGCTAGTGGGTCCTAGGCTACCCTGATGGCATAATAGTAGCTACGCACGGACTACCGTCACCTCGTGCGTACGTAACCAGCACAGATAGTAACACATGTTTAATTGGTTCACCTAGGGGGACAATTCCCCCTCACAAAGTTAGAAAGGAGACTTACCTCACTCCGAAATTCCATAACCGACCTCCAAGCCCTTCCGATGACTCAAATAGTTGCAAAACGCTCCGCAACTATCCAAACAACGACAAACCAAGGAAAATATACTCTAATATTTGCAACAATTCAAAATTATATAATTCCCCAACTCTGTTCAGTGAAATGACCAAAATGCCCTCGGGCCCACGTGCCCGGAATCCAAAATTTCTCGAAGATAAACTCTACCCATAGCTTTACTAGTTCAAAATATACAATTTACTCTAAATTCCATGCTCAAATTCGTGGCTAAAAATCCAAATTACCATTTTCTAGGTTTCTTTAAGATTTCCCAATTTCCTACAAATTTCCATGTTTAAATCCATGCATATACTTGTATTTAACTTTAAAAACATGAAGAAATTACTTACCTAGTGATGCTTGATGTAAACCCCTCTTGAAGCTCCTCAAAATCGCCCACATCCATGAAACAAATGAAGGAAATGGACAACATTTCGCATATAAATTAATCTGCCCAGGCCCCAATTTACTCTCTGCGTTCGCATACTGCCGAACACATTCGCATAACTTACTTGAGCCAACACTCCGCGTTCGCAGTCCCCTCCCCGCGTTCGCATTGGCCAAAGGCCCCCCAGGCCCCCAGCTCCCCTTTCCTCTACGCGTTCGCACACTTTACCCCACGTTCGCGTAGAGATCACACCCCAAGCCACTACGTTCGCACTCCCTTCTCCGTGAACGCACAAGCCAATCTAGAAGCCCTAAAATTTCCTTCTATGTGGTCGCACACAAGGACCGCGATCGCATAGCACACCAGATACACTAGAAGACAGCAGCACCAAAACAGAGAAAAAATGGTCCAAAATTACCCTGAAACATACCCGAGGCCCCCGGGACCTCGTCCAAATCACACGACCCAGTCCCATAACATCCCACGGACTTTCTCGAGGCCTCAAATCACATCAAACAACGCCGAAATCACGAATTGCACTCAAACTCAAACTTTATGAACTTTGAAATTTCAAACTTCCACCTCAGATACCAAAACCTATCAAATCACGTTCGATTGAACTCAAATTTTGCACACAAGTCATATTCGACATTACGGACTTGTTCCAACTTCCGGAATCGCATTCCGACCTTCATATCAAAATTTCCACTTCCTGTAGGATTTCTCAAAAATCTTTAAATTTCTATCTTAGCCAAATGACTTCAAAAATGACCTACGGGTATCCGAATTCACTTCCGATCGTGCTCCCAATTCCAGAATCACCATACGAAGCTATTCCTAGGTTAGGAATCCCAAACGGACATCAATAACTCTGAAATGCCTTACAGCCCAAATTTATGAATTTCTTCTAAAATGCTATCTTCCATAATATACGCTGAAATGCTCCCGGGTTATCCAAAACCCGATCCGGACATATGCCTATGTCCGAAATCACCATACGAACCTGCAAGACCCTTCAAATCTTGATTCTGAGGTCGCGTACTCAAAATTCCAATCTTAGTCCGTTTCTCCAACTTAAGGCTTCTGAAATGAGAATTTTCTTTCCAAATCAACTCTAAACTTTGCGAAATTCAATTCCGACCACACCTACAAGTCATAATACCTGAAATGGAGCTGCTCATGACTTCAAACCGCTGAACGACGCAATAGAGCTAAAAATGACCGGTGGGGTCATTATATTCTCCCCCACTTAAACAGACGTTCGTCCTCGAACATGCTAAGAATTGCTCTGGAGTTATCTGAAATCACTATTTAATACCCTGAGCACCTGCCCGTGCTACCACAACCCAGTTGAGTATATTAGCCTGATCAAATCTGAAGATTTCTTCTTTATCCATATCATAAGCTCAGAATCCAGTTCCAACACTTGAAATTTCTCTGCCAGGCCTAGTTCCAATGTATAAAAACCGTATCAACTACCACACGATATACCAGAACATGACTGCATACCTTTGTTGAATTAGCACCATGCACCCCAAAAATTCATCATCTAACCACAATGACGTTCCCTGAACCTTAATAGCCAAAAATTCCACGAATCTGATGCTCCCAACGCACCTCATGATATATATATACGTCCTGCTATAATGCTGGCGATACCACCACAACAGAGGATATGCGTGGAAAGTCATAATCAACTGTCGAGTTAACAAATCATTGAATATCTCCTCTTGACTAGAATCATCACCTCATTACGAACCAAATAATAGTATTTGCTCTTTAATATACACTTCACATAACCTTATCACACTGATCCCTGATCCGATAATCTCGTCTCACCCAGTATGAACTGCTCAGACAACAATTCACCCCAAACATGTCCAACAGCCTCACATGATACCACATCACGCCAATAGGCCATAATTCGAACATGATAATAAGAAACGACTCAAGAAGGGACTATTCTACTCACGCAACTTATTATGAACCCTTCTTAGAAAATAGAAAGTAAAACATAAGAAAATAAATATAGGAACCTTACTCATCATCACACTGTTGCGGCGTGCAACCCGATCCAAATAACATACCTGTAGCAGCGTGCCACCTGATCCCAATAACATACCTGTGGCAGCGTGCTACCCGATCCCATCATAAAAATTCACATAAGGAAATATACATGGAGCTGAATTGCTCACTATTACAAATTACTGAATATCGATCATAAGCACGCTAAGTGCATAATACCATCCTGGGGAGACTGATAAAGCCACATGCTTACAAAACTCAAGCACAACTGAGGTGCGATACATACATATACTCTGGATCTCAAGAGTTGTCCTGCTCACATAACATCATCACTACACGGAGATCTCAACACATAAGAAATTAATCAAGCCGTTTCACAACTCACACGGCACAATCGTATTATCACATGAATTTGACGAAGACGGAACAACACCTGATATCCCAACACCCCTCCTTGAGGAGCGCTATATTGAAATGAACATATCTGCCTCACATGAAGCCCATAATCATATTTAAATCCATCCACAAGCATCGAGTCTACCCCGCTCGCACCAAACTAGGACAATAGCCTTACCTGGGTCCATATTAACCCACTTTCTCTCATAATACGCGAGAAAAACCATCGTACCAGGGAAAAACACCCCACAATCCACAACCAAATGAACTGAACGCCTTCCAGGCATAAATTCTCAAATAAGCAATATTGCACTTCTTTATACTCAGTCCAAATCTTCAATCCATTAAGTGACTACATATCACACTTGTACAATCTTCTCGTGGTTACGCTCCCACGACTTTCCGCATCAGGTAACAAATCTGCACATCCGCATCATCGACCACACTAATACTGCACAACACATCAAGAACCCATGACCAGGGTACAAAGCCTCTTCCACCGAATACCGATCTCAGGTGACACTGAAGATAACACCAGCTTACTCTGAACTTTCAAATCACTTTTCCTTGCTCATCCGAGCTCATGACATACTTGTCAACAACGAATCATAATCTCGATTCTCACTCCGAGTTACATACTGCCTACCGCACCTAATCATGCCAATAGGAGGTAGCGCAATAATTCCATCATAACTTCTGAACCACCAATAGGGTGAACACTTCATCATATAGAAACCTTTTACTTAACTCAATTCAAGAGTACCATCTCAACACACGAGTGAATTCCCACAATCACCCAACATGCAAATCCTTAAGTAGTAGTCTATACCACCATAACCCTTCCGGGATCCGCCTACACCTGACAGGCCATATCACTCAAATGCTTCTACATGAAATCTATTACGACGGCCGACAATCCCTGCACACACTGGCACAACCCACATGCATAACTTAATCACATCGAAGGAACTGATCACTACCGTAAATGTGCCATTTCAACCATGGCTAATCAATCTATATTCTTTTAATCATCTTCAATTGCCTTAGAACCGAGTGACCTCGATTCACGAGACTATGCTGCCTAAATCCCGCAACCCGTTTCGTACCCTCTTGATACTCTTTATACAACCCGGGGTTTATTTCTCTCACTCCACCAATACTATCCTGCACGCTGAACATAGAACCCCAACCACTTTCCTTTTCTGAAGAATTACGCTGCATAAGCTCACTGCTTGATCATACTGCCGCCTGAAACCCTTAAACGCCGCATTCTTAACTTTTGAATTCACTAGGAACGCTATTGAGAGTCACCCACTCTGACTGGCCCCGAATACAATAACTCCAAGGCTCTTCTAGCACATGGACACCCTTTTGAATGAGGCACGTGACTCAGTCACTATCCATACAACTAGCCTATGCCTTAAGCATAAATTCTGAATCTTCCAAAGCCTAACCCCGGTCTGACAGGTCCAACTTTTGCACACATTCATCAAATCCCACGCACAATCACCATTTTACTCCTTTCCCTTAGCTGTGATAACTTTTCGTCACGCCGACAATCCGCAACCCCATGAGAAGACAATCCTGCAACCCAAGTGCAGACGGTGGGACTCCCCCACTTAGCGACTACACGACTTCCGCTTCTTACACTTGGCCTCCTAGAAATGGAACCACCGCCTAGCCTCAATTCAATATCATTCTCTGTAGCCCTTAAACCAGCAGATCACCACGACTTCCAACTCTCCAAAGATCACCTTTCTCCAGCTGCCTTCATTATTAACACTTATCCGGTACTGAACCACCGCACCTCACGGTCTCTGACAACCGCATTATTCAATACTTCTTCATAATACTCTGACCCCATGCACCCGAAGAAATCATGGCACTGACGAACTTAACACATTCCATTCGATCAAGGACGACGATAACACATCACAGGTGAATACTCCAGCTTACTTGAAAACACCAAGCCTTACTACTTTATCAACCCCAACCGGACGATTCATAATCCAAATGCCTTTTCTCTGCCGGAACTAAAATATCAAAATCTAGAAATCACGCTCTAAGAAGACCTCCCCTCGAACCATTCATCAGGACTCAACATATGGGCAAGCGTTCTACCATCATATCGACATCGCGTGATAAACAATCGTAAACATCATCACAACCTGAGCATAACCTCAACTCTCTCAGAAACATAGCTACTGAGCTAAAACAACATATTATCCTTCCACAGGGCAACGTCAATGGCCTCAGTCAACTTCGCAGGGAGAAACATCCCGCACCGCACCCATGGCACCATTTCAATTCCTCAAATTCCTGATTCATAGGAAGCATTTCGCGACGCGTAAGATTGAGTAGGAATAAACATAGGCATAAGACTCAAAGGAATCAAATCGCACGATGAGGAATCAAGAAGGGAAGTACTCCTAACAGCCCTGTAGGCTCTCGAAGATAAGTACAGACGTCTCCGTACCGATCCACAAGACTCTACTAGACTTTCTCATGACTCGTGAGACCTACAGGAACCTAGTGCTCTGGTACCATGTTGTCACGACCAAAAATCTACAAAGGTCGTGATGGCGCCGGACACCACCGTCAGGCAAGCCAATCATTAAATAGTCAAAATAATTTTCTGTTTTAACATATATGAAAAATCATTTCCTTTCACTTTATTACATATTAACTAAATAAAATCCGTTAAGTAAAATAATGGCTTGAATATTCCATTTTAGAAAATATATCCCAACACATCCCAGAACCCGGTGTCACAAGTACATGAGCAATTTTTTAAGAATTTATACAATCAACACAAAACTTGTCCGAAATACAAATTGGACAAGGAATTTAAAACGAAAATAAATAGAGTATGAGGGAGACTCTGTCAGCTACGGATCGCCTCCGGATAGTGCAGCTCGCCTAAGTCTCAAAACCAGCCATGTCACTATGAAAGTACCTGTGCAATAAAAATGCACAGCAAGTGTAGCATGAGTACAAAAACAACGTGTACTCAGTAAGTCGCCCGCCTAACCTCAGAGAGGTAGTGACGAGAGGTCGAATTAGACACTTAATAAGGTCCAACAACTTAATTTAACAACATATGATGAACACGGTAGGCATGTAAAGGTAGTAAAGCAGCAAATATATAAGGCACTGAAATCCAAGTAAATACTGGAAGTAAATAAACAGTTACTGCTTCCTCATTTTCCCCCAAATGTCTTAATTACACAATTTCTTCTTTATTTTCCCCCAAATATGTTATCACTCCAAAAATCCATGAAAAACATTTAACAATTTAGCATGTGCATACCGGATAAGGACAACCGGCCTGAGCCATCATAATAATTATCTTTGTGCACTGCCGAGGATCGAACAGCCCGTACCATAAGTGCACCTTTCAAATAAAATAATCATGTCAATGCACTGCCGAGGGTCGAACTACCCGAACCATAAGTGCATCTTTTAATAAAATAATCATATATGTGCACTACCGATGATCGAACGGAACGTACCATAAGTGCATCTTTCAATCCGCTGTGGCGTACGTCCCGCTCCCATGAGAGTGGGGGAAATAAATTTCCGCTCGCGGAATGTAAATTGCGAAGCGGTCACATGCAGACATGCAAAATCAACAATCCACCCCGAATACGCCGGGAAAGCAAATACTCAAGTAGATGACAGATTCCTCTTAAAAATACCACAGAATAGTATTTAAATCCTTTCTCGAAATTCATTTGCCAAGTTTTTATATTGTTTAATAATATAACCTTATCCGGAAATACAATTGCCCGCGAAGTAAATCAATTCTCTTTTTAGATGATTAAGAAAATAAACTCTAATCTTCCTTAGTCATTCAATTAAAATTCCGATTATGTTAGCAGTCTAATGTTATAGACAAGATCACAGGTACAACAGGTAAGGCATGTTAGTGGGTCCTAGGCTACCCGGACATGGCATAATAGTAGCTACGCACGGACTCCCGTCACCTCGTGCGTACGTAGCCCCCGCATATAGTAACACATGCTTAATTGGTTCACCTAGGGGGACAATTCCCCTTCACAATGTTAGAAAGGAGACTTACCTCGCTTCGAAATTCCATAACCGGCCTCCAAGACCTTCCGATGACTCAAATAATTGCATAACTCTCCGAAACAATCCAAACAACGACAAACCAATGAAAATATACTCTAATATTTGCAACAATTAATAATTATATAATTCCCCAACTCCGCTCAGTGAATGACCTCAGGCCCACGTGCCCGGAATTTGAATTTTCTCAAATATAAATTTTACCCATAGCTTTACTAGTTCAAATATACAATTTACTCTAAATTCCATGCTCAAATTCGTGGTTAAAAATCCAAATTACCATTTCTTAGGTTTCTTTTAGATTTCCCAATTTCCATGTCTAATTCCATGCATATACTTGTATTTAACTTTAAAAACATGAAGAAATTACTTACCTAGTGATGCTTGATGGAAAACCCCTCTTGAAGCTCCTCAAAATCGCTCACATACATGAAACAAATGAAGGAAATGGCCAACATTTCGCATATAAACTAATCTGCCCAGGCCCCAATTTACTCTCTGCGTTCGCATACCCCCGAACGCGTTCGCATAGCTTCCTCGAGCCAACACTCTGCATTCGCATTCCCCTCGTCGCATTGGCCAAAGGGCCCCCAGGGCCCCAGCTCCCCTTTCCTATACGCGTTCGCACACCTTACCCCACGTTCGCGTAGAGATCACACCCCAAGCCACCACATTCGCACTCCCTTCTCCGCGAACGCACAAGCCAATCTAGCAGCCCTAAAATTTCCTTTTATGCGATCGCACACAAGGGACCACGATCACATAGCACACCAGATACACCAGAAGACAGCAGCAGCAAAACAGAGAAAAAATGGTCTGAAATTACCCCGAAATACACCCCAGGCCCCCGGACCCCGTCCAAATCTCACGACTCAGTCCCATAACATCCCACGGACTTTCTCGAGGCCTCAAATAACATCAAACAACACCGAAATCACGAATTGCACTCAAACTCAAACTCTATGAACTTTGAAATTTCAAACTTCCACCTCCGATGCCGAAACCTATCAAATCACGTTCGATTGAACTCAAATTTTGCACACAAGTCATATTCGACATTACGTACCTGTGCCAACTTTCAGAATCACATTCCGACCTTGATATCAAAATTTCCACTTCCTGTCGAATTTCTCAAAAATCTTCAAATTTCTATCTTAGCCAAATGACTTCAAAAATGACCTAGGGGCATCCGAATTCACTTCCGATCGTGCTCCCAATTTCAGAATCACCATACGAAGCTATTCCTAGGCTAGGAATCCCAAAGGGACATCAATAACTCTAAAATGCCTTAAAACCCAAATTTATGAATTTTTTCTAAAATGCTATCTTCCGTAACATACACTGAAATGCTCCCGGGTTATCCAAAACCCGATCCGGACATACGCCCAAGTCCAAAATGACCATACGAACCTGCAAGACCCTTCAAATCCTTATTCTGAGGTTGGGTACTCAAAATTCCAATCTTAGTCTGTTTCTCCAACTTAAGGCTTCTGAAATGAGAATTTTCTTTCCAAATCAACTCTAAACTTTGTGAAATCCAATTCCGACCACACCTACAAGTCATAATACCTGAAATGGAGTTACTCATGACTTCAAACCGCTGAACGATGTACTAGAGCTAAAAATGACCGGTCGGGTAGTTACAACATGACCATGATAGTAAGGTGTATAAAGTATGTTAAAAGTGAGTAGTATTTTAAGTAATTTGAGATAATTTTTAATTATGTGGATAATTGATTAATTATTGATTTAAGTAGATAAGTGTATGAATTCACTTGTCCACGTGGGACCATGAGAACTAAAGTAAGTGTGTGACTAATATGTGTGAATGATATGATGGTTTCACATTTTGGGATGAGAAGGTTTGATAAGCATTGAAGTTATAAGTGAGGATCCTTATTTAGGTGGCTTTCTAGGAAACAAACAAAGGATATATACAGTACGATACCCTTAAGCTCAATGAATAGCAAAAACAAAAGTACATGAGCAATCATACATTTCCATCTTTGGAGGAGATATAATGTGAATTTTTATTGTGGTAGCAGCAACGTGAATGGTATTCTATGAAAGAAGAGTTCAATCTTTCTCAAGAATATCATACGGATTTTTTCCTGCTTCGATCCATCGTTAGGTGTTTTTCACAAAAGACGTGTGTTAGAGAGATTGTCAAGAGAATCAGCTCAGGTATGTTAAGGCTAACTCTTTCTTCTTTTGGCATGATCCAAGTAACGATACACATACGTAATGTTATTCCATAAGTGGTTCTACTTTTAGCAGTTAAGGATGTCTATGATATTCATTCTTGTAAAATGATATTTAAGCATGCCTAAGTATGTCCCTAAGTCCCTAATGAGGTATATGATAGAGATGTTAATGTTTATAATATAGTGATACATGTACATGCATCTTCATGCATTTACCATCGTGTTACGGTCGGTCGGGAAGTTACCAGCAGTTGGGCAGTTATGTATCATTATTTACCACCGGTTGGGCAGTCATGAATATTCATTTACCACCGAGTTACGACTGATCGGGCATTCATGCATTTACTACCGAGCTACGACCGGTTGGGCATTCATGCATTTACCATCGAGCGACGGCTGGTCAGGCAGTCATGCATTTACCATCGTGCTACAGCGGCTCGGGAAATTACCACTGATCAGTTGGGCAGTCATGCATCATACGATATGGATAATAGAAATAGTCTTAAAGGGAAGCATTTTATATATAAGTATAATAAATATGCATATACGGTGGCACTTCAGAGATTCTGGTTTATACTTATATCTATTTAATTAATGTTAACTTATTGTTATGTTTCAGTTCCGCCTTACATACTCGGTACATTATTTACTTACGTTCGTTTGTTGGAGACACTACATTCATGATTGCAGGTATAGATAATCAGTTTGACGAGGTCTCATAGTAGACGAGATTAGCATTTGGTGGAGGATCGGTACGACTCCACCTCATTCGGAGTGCAGCCGAGTCTATGAGTTATCGTGTCATAGTTTTGCTACAGACTTATGGGTAGGCCGGTACCCTGTCCCATTTGATATCAAATAATCTTAGAGGCTTTGTAAATAGAGGTTCATTTTGTACAGTATGTCAGAGGCATTGAGGGACCATATGTATTCATGTTTTAAGAACGATATTTCATTGATACAATGTTTTCCCACTTATAGTTATACATTACAATTTGTGGCCATGTTGGCCCACGATAGTTATAGAAGAAAAAATGAGTTACAGAGTGGTTCGCTCGGGCCAGTACGGCATAGGGTGCCAGCTACGCCTCCCAGGTCTGGGGCGTGATAAAGTGGTATCAGAGCAGGTAATGTCCTAGGGTGTGTACAAAGTCGTTCCTAGTAGAGTCTCACTTATGGGCGTGTTGTGAGCCACATTTATAATTGAGAGGCTATAGGACACTTAGGAAATGTTACACTTCTTTTTTTTTTCAGATTGTTTCATAGAGCTGAGTCGTAAGAAGTCAGTATGAATATTCAACCAAATTTTGTATGCACCAGAGGTGCAGGTATCGCAGTAGATCTTTAAAGAGTGGATCTAATTTCCACCTATGTGGAAGGAAGGTTATGAAAGCGACAGAAGATACGTTGCGAGATTGAAAGGTAAGTAAGATAAAGGTTGTGAATAGTCCAGACTTCAGATATAGTTTGAGTTTATTTTAGTTACAGAGGAGACCTTAGTGAAAATTTTATAAATCTCTAAGAGTTAACATTCGAGGACGAATATTTTAAAGGGGGGAAGGATGTTACATCCCGTACTTTAATGTTAGGATGAGTCGTAGTAATCTATATGAACTTGAAGAGATTAAGACCATTCATGAGGTTATAAAGGATTTGTGACTATGTTAATGTAAGACCCCGTAAGTTTAACAACCTTGATACTGTTATATACATTTGATATGATATTTTGAGTGGAACATTTTTTTTAAAAGAAGGTTTGAAATATGATTTTATATAGTTATCAATATTACTACTTTCAAATATGCTTTAAGTTATACACAGAATATGAGAAAGTCTATGAGATTTTCATTATTGTAAAGATAAAAATTATATTTTTCACAAGAAAAGAAGGTTATCTTTTTACCATTTTAAGAATTAACTGTATGGAAATTTGTACTCGTTATATGGGATTTGGAAAATTAGAAGTGGAGAAAATATATGTTTTTTTACATGGATGTTTTAATAAAATAATAGTGTATTTATTGATTTTATATGGTACCATGATTTATTAATATTTAATATTTTAATAGTAGTACTTTATGATGAGGACAAGACTATTTTCGAGATTATAAGTATTTATGACATGTCAAACAAGTGATAAGTAAGTTTTATAAAAGTGAGAGGTAAGCGAATCAGAGAAAATGAGTTTCATTGAAGGTTGTCAATTTGGGATATAATACGATCCGAGCTATAATACTCATCATTTGTATTTAAGGGCTAGTGTCATACAAGGTACCACATGACCATAATAAGATGTAAAAAGTATGTAAAAAGTGAATAGCATTTTAAGTAATTTGAGATAATTTTTAATTATGTAAATAAATGATTAATTATTGATTTAAGTGGATAAGTGTAAGAATTCTCTTGTCCACGTGGGACCATGACAATTAAAGTAAGTGGGTGACTAATATTTGTGAATGATATGGTAGTGTCACATTTTGGGATGAGAAGGCTTGCCAAGAATTGAAGTTATAAGTGAGGATCCTTATTTAGGTGGCTTTCTAGGAAACACACAAAGGACAGCAAGATACCCTTAAGCTCGATGAATAGCAAAAACAAAAGTACATGAGCAATCATACATTTCCATCTTTGGAGGAGATATAACGTGAATTTATTTTGTGGTAGCAGCAATGTGAGTGGTATTCTACAGAAGAAGAGTGCAATCTTTCTCAAGAATATCATACAGATTTTTTCCTACTTCGATCCGTCGTTACGTGTTTTCGCAAAAGATGTGTGTTAGAGAGATTGTGAAGAGTATCGTCTCAGGTATGTTAAAACTAATTCTTTCTTCTTTTGGCATGATCCAAGTAACGATACATATACGTAATGTTATTCCATAAGTGGTTCTACTCTTAGCAGTTAAGGATGTCTATGTTATTCATTCTTGTAAAATGATATTTAAAAATGTCTAAGTATGTCCCTAAGTCCCTAATGAGGTATATGATTGAGATGTTAATGTTTATTATATAGTGATACATGTACATTCATCTTCATGCATTTACAACCGTGCGACGGCCGGTCGGGAAGTTACCACTGGTTGGGCAGTTATGTATCATTATTTACTACCGGTTGGGCACTCATGGATATTCATTTACCATCGAGTTACGGCTGGTCAGGAAGTCATGCATATACCATCGATCTACGGTCGGTTGGGTAGTTACACATTTACCATCGAGCTACGACCGGTCGGGCTGTTACCACTGATCAGTTGGGCAGTCATGCATCATACAATATGGATAATAGAAATAGTCTCAAAGGAAAGCATTATATATATAAGTATAATAAGTATGCATATAAGGTGGCACTTCAGAGATACAGGTTGATTCTTATATGTCTTTAATTAATGTTAACTTATTGTTATGTTTCAGTTCCACCTTACATACTCGGTACATTATTCGTACTGACGCCCTTTTGTTGGGGACATTCCATTCATGAATGAAGGTATAGATATTCAGTTTGACGAGTCCTCATAGTAGACGATATTAGCATTCAGTGAAGGATCGATAAGACTCCACCTCATTCAGAGTGCAGCCGAGTCTATGAGACATCGTGTCAGAGTTTTGCTACAGACTTATGGGTAGGCCGATACCCTGTCCCATTTGATGTCAAATAATCTTAGAGGCTTTGTAGACAGAGGTTCATTTTAAGAACGATGGTTCATTGATACAACGCTTTCCCACTTATATTTATACATTACAATTGTGGCCATGTTGGCCCACGATAGTTACAGAAGAAAAAAATGAGTTACAGAGTAGTTCGCTCGGGCCAGTACGGCACCGGGTGCCAGCCACACCTCCCAGGTTTCGGGCGTGACAGAATCTGACCCTTTTGTTGATGGGAGTGCCGATATTGGTATCACTTCGTCAACTGAAAACATTTCCTAGGCGGTGGGTTGCTCCCCGTACACTGTTTTGACTCCTTCTAGTGTCAGGAACTTCAGAACCTGGTGAAGGGTCAAGGGTACTGCCCTCATGTTATGGATCCATGGCCTTCTGAACAGGGCGTTATACCTCATGTCACCCTCGATCACATGGAACTTCGTTTCTTGTATGGTCCCAGGTACGTTCACTGGCAAAGTTATTTTTCATTTGATGGTTTCGCATGCCATGTTGAAGCCATTAAGTACTCGGGCCGCGGGCACAACTTGATCCTGTAGGAAGAGCTGTTTTATGACTTCCGATTGAATGATGTTGGCCGAGCTACCTGGATCAATAAAAACATGTTTAACTTGAGTTTTATTCATAAGAACAGATATTACCAATGCATCGTTATGGGGTTTTAGGATCCCATCTGCATCCTCATCATTGAAAGACAAGGTCCCTTCTGGCACATAATCCCGAGTTCATTTTTCCCTTGCGTTTGACACTTTGGTGCTCTTAAATACGGGTCCCCGAGGAATATCGACCCCTCCAAAAATTTATGTGAATCACGTGTTGTGGCTCCTCTTGCTCGTTCTGTCCGTTTGAATCTCTGTTTCTGAAGTGGTTCTTAGCCCAATCGCTTTAGAATTCCTGAAGGTGCCCCTCATTGAACAACCTGGCTACTTCCTCCCTTAGATGCCTTCAATCTTCTGTTCTATGACTGTGGGTGCCATGATACTTTCATATTTGATTAGTATTTCTCTCGGATGGATCAGTTTGTAGAGGTCGAGGAAACCTAGTGTCTTTGATGCGCCCGATGGCTGATATGATAGCTGACGCATCAACATTGAAGTTATATTCTGATAGTCGTGGTGCTTCTTTGGGTTCGACATTCCTGTCGAAACCATTCTTGCTCATGAGCCCTCGAGAGATCTAACCTCGATCATTTCTCCTATCACCTCGAACGGGGTTGTGCCCAGGCCCGTTGTTTCTCCGATCTCCATTGTATGGCTGGTAACGATCCCTATTTGACTGTGGTTGTCGGTCAATATCCCTTTTGACTCTGTCGACGGACTTGATAGGATAAACGGACCCAGAAGGAGATCCCAACTGGTACTCTTTGACCCTAATTATTGGCCCAAGTAACGGTTAGTTTTGAAGACTGATAAAGGAACTCAGGCATGAACCAGGTCCATCACTCCAGCTCCATCCCTTGTGTGCATATAAACGGGTAGATTCGAGCATGTGGGATGCACATGAAGGAGATAAGCTTAAATTGGTGTATTTGATATCTCCTAATCGAAAAGGTTGCATAATTGATAAGGAGAAGGACTCCTTAATCAAAGAGAACACTATCCAAGATAGGGAAGGAGTTAGAAGTTGAAATCAACTAGAACTCTTCCACCAAGGAAGAGTAGCATCAGAATTCTAGTTAATCTTTGATTACTAACTCTATAAATATCAATGTTGTTCTATTTTACAAGTGATGCACACATACTGAATTTAAGCACGAATTGAAAGAAAAATAGCAAGGTATTTTGTGAGCAATTCTTGTGAGATTTAAGAGTGCGATCCTGAAGCTACACGAACCAGATTGAAGAACCAGCTCCACAAAGAGTTTTATGTGTCTTTCTTTATTTCTAGTTCTAAGTGTAGTAGGTGTTTTGAGTTGTACCTTTCAACTTTCTTAGAAGCAAATTGTACTAGGTATATGTGTTGTATCTTTCAAGTTAGAGTAAACTTGAAGTAGTCTCAACAGCTTGTGGCGTGTTGCTATAAGGGTTAGAGTTAATCCTTAGGTTTGCAAGAGTTTGTAAACTTTGTTGTTGGCTCAGAGTTGTAGTGAAGTGTTTGGAGAAAATCCTACTGGGCAGTAGGTCGTGATCTTTTCACCTTTTGAGCCGGCTATTTTCCACGTAAAAATCCTTGTGTTTTTTAATTTCTGCATTTATTATTCCGTAGCAGTAGTAGTGTGAACACATAGAAGAACTCGTTCTTTCTATAATCAGTGCACGCGAATAATTCGACACCGCACAAATCANCCCCCCCCCCCCTATGTGGTATTGAAGTATAAAACATTATTGTTATCAGAGCACAACACTGATATTTATAGAGTTAGTAAATTAAGATTAACTAGAATTTTGATGCTACTCTGCCCCTAGAACTACACAACAAAATGGAGTGGTTGAAAGAAAGAATAGGACTCTTGAAGATATGACTAGGACTATGCTTCTTTCTAGTAAACTACCTCATAGCTTCTGGGCAAAAGCTATTAATACTGCTTGCTTTATCATAAACAGGTGCATGACTAGACCACTTGTAGAGAAGACTCCCTATGAGATACTTAAAGGGAGAAAGCCTAATATATCCCACCTCAAGGCTTTTGATTGTAAGTGCTTTGTGTACAACAACGGTAAAGACTCCCTAGGTAAGTTTGATCCCAGAAGTGATGAGGGAGTATCTTGAGATATTCTTCACATAGTAAGGCTTATAAAGTATATAACCAAAAGAACTATGTGTGTTGAAGAAAGTGTGCATGTAGTTTTTGATGAAACTAACATTCTTTTTGAAAGACAAGAACAAGAGGATGAAGAAATTGGGCTGGTCAGAAACTCAGCCCAAACTGGAGCAACACTGGAGGAAGGAACAGGTGATGGAACAGGTTCATCTCTCCCTGGCAACATGACAGGGGGAACTGAACAACAAACTAATTTCCAAACCACGTTGGAACCTGTACCTGATCTTGTTCCACAGCAACAAGGCACTGAAGGAACATCAATGAGTAACCAGTTGGTTGTGAAACCATACAGATATCAAAGTTCTCACCCTATTGAGAACATTATCGCCGATCCAACCTCTGGAATCAAAACCAGATCATCCTTGAAAAATCTTTGTGTTTTTGATGCTTTCCTATCTTTTATTAAAATTAAAAATGTTGTTGAGGCTTTGCAGGATGCAGACTGGGTAAATGCAATATAAGATGAACTCAACCAATTTGAAACAAGTCAAGTTTGGCATCTGGTACCAAGACCCTTGGATAGATCAGTAATTGGCACAAAATGGGTCTTCAGAAACAAACTTGATGAAGATGGAACAGTTACAAGAAACAAGGCAAGATTGGTGGTTTAAGTATACAGTCAGGAGGAAGGCATAGACTATGATGAAACCTTTGCTCCAGCGGCAAGGCTAGAAGAAATAAGACTCCTCATAGCCTTTGTTGCTTACATGGAATTTACCCTTCACCAAATGGATGTCAAGAATGCCTTCCTAAAATGGCTATCTAAAGGGAGAAGTGTTTGTCAATCAAACTTCGAGGTTTGAGAACAAGGAGAATCCTGATCATGTGTACAAACTTGACAAAGTAATGTATGGACTCAAGCAAGCCCCCAGAGCATGGTATGAAAGGTTATCAAAATTATTGCTTGAGCATGACTACAAGAGAGGTAAAATTGATAGTACTTTATTCTTAAAAGAAAAAGGTAAAGATCTCTTGGTATTTCAGATATATGTAGATGACATAATCGTTGGAGCAAATACTGAAAAGCTAAGTAAAGAATTTGCTAAACTAATGGGGAGTGAATTTTAAATAAGCATGATGGGTGAGCTTAATTTCTTTTTAGGCTTACAAATTAAACAAAATTCAAATGGAACTATGATCCATCAGCAAAAGTATGTGAAAGAGTTGCTTAAAATTTTTAAAATGGAAGATTCCAAAGAATTGACACTCCTATTGCAACAACCACAAAATTAGATGTAGATGAACCTGGTTCATCTGTTGATCAAAGGTTGTATAGGAGAATGATTGGTTCACTATTGTATCTCACTGCTAGTAGACCTGATATTGTTTTTAGTGTAGGACTTTGTGCAAGATATCAGGCTAATCCAAAAGAATCCCACCTAACTGTAGTAAAGAGAATCTTGAGATACTTAAAAGGTACCACTGATCTATGTCTTTGGTATTTAAAAGGTAGTAAATTTAACCTTGTGGGATATGCTGATGCTGACTATGCAGGTTTTCTAGTAGATAGAAAGAGAACCTCATGTATGGCCCATTTTCTGGGCTCATGTCTTGTGTCTTGGGCCACTATAAAGCAGAATTCTGTAGCTCAATCTATTGTTGAGGATGAGTATGTGGTTGCAGCTTCATGTTGTGCTCAATTATTGTGGATTAAGCAGCAACTACTAGATTTTGGAATCAATGTTGGATGCATCTTTATATTTTGTGATAACACCAGTGCTATAAGTATGACAAAGAACCCCGTTCATCATAAAAGTACTAAGTACATGGATGTTAGACATTATTTTTTAAGGGATAATTATGAGGAATGATTGATCTCTATTGAATTTTGTGCTACTGATAAACAGATTGCTGACATCTTTACAAAAGCACTAAGTAGAGAGAATTCTTAAATTAACAGGTTAGAGTTAAGGATGATTAAGATCACCTAATTGAACCAGTTCGTAATGAAAATGGATAAAAAATTGGCTTTAAATTCTATAAATTTTGTATATAATTAGATTAAATCTTGCTCAGTCTCATACTTTCAACAGTATAATCTTGTGCCATGTGCTAAAATGACTCATTAATCTCTAATGATATTTTCTCTGTTTTGGCAAATTTAGACCTACACAAGAGAATTTTCAGTGAAGAACCTAGTTCATCAAGATAAATAGGTATGTTTTCTACACTCTGCATAATTTGAGATAATTATATTTGGATCATGAGAAGAGTCCTACCTAATTCCAAACTTCTTTTGGACTTATCCATTACAAGTGAACCAGTTCTGCTCAAAAGAGTCTCAACCGAATTGAAGTACCTAGATTCTAGGGATACACTCCAACGTCTCTTCAAAACTGAATTTCAGTTTAACTAGACTTCTAAGAGTCTGAAAAGTTGTAGGTACCCCATCAATTATTCCTCTGTATATTGATCAGCTTTAGTGTATTCTTTACTTCATCTCTCTCAAGTCATCAAAAACTCTCATTCTTCTTTCATCTTCCAAACACAATCTAATTCTCTTCTCTTCCATACCCTAGCCCAGATATGTCGAACACCTCTGAAAATCCTTCATCACCACCACAGGAAACCACTTCCACACATTCTACCACTCTTTCAACCACACCAATCTCCAAGAGAAGTAGAGTAAAGATGATGGCTCGTAAGATTGTCGTTGAAAGAGAGCAGATCAAGAAAACAAACAAGAAATTGAAAGTAGGTAGGGAAGAAGAATCTCAGAAATCTGAAGATTCATTTAAGTCTACTACTAAGGGGGAAGAAAGTAGGTATTCCGAAACTGAACAGGTATCTTCTGATTCTAAAGTTACTCATGAGACAATTTCTGAAGTTGTTGTAGATTTGGAGAATAGATTTGTACTGGTAGGATCTATAGCAGGTGTTGAGACTACAGAATCTGGAGAAGTTTGTGGTAAAAATAAAAAGGGAAAATAAAAAGAGATCAAGGGTGCTAGGAGTACTGTGAGGGGAAATGGTACAAGAATGGATGATTCTTCACCCACTATTGTTGGTCTAACAAAAGAAACTGGGGCAATGGTTTTTTGGGGAGAGGAATTTACTAAAATAGAAGAGTGTAAGCAAAACAGGGGGAAGTAGGTCTTGCAAGCTGCTGAGGGGTTGGTTCAACTTGGGAAAAATATAGATGAACATGTTCCATCTGAACATGAAACCCTCACGGACCTACTGATAGGGTTATCAATGGAACCAAAACTCATGTCATTCCCCATGGCTTCATTCTCACAATTGTACTTGCACATTTCAAGGTACCTATGAAAACGTGGGAGATTAGTACAAGCAAGGATGATTTTAGGGTTAATACTTTGCTTGCTTGCGATTAAGAAGTCAATGCCACTCCTAAAGAACATGGTTCATCCAAGAAGGTGCCAGTGAATAGTAAGGTCAGAGCCTTGGGGCTAAGGATACTGAGATTGAGAGGCTGAAGAAAAGGTTGGAAGAGGTGGAGACTGACAGAGATTCTCTCAGAACTGAGCTGGCAAGAGAAAAGGAGAAGAATGATGGCATTCTTCAAGATATGTTGAAACTCCTCCAAGCCAAAAACCAAGCACCTGGACCTTCCCAGCCTTAAGCCTCCTAGGCTAGTGTAGATTAACCAGTGACCCAGTTCGAGACTTTTTGTTTCTTTTGCTCATGTTTCCGGTATTTTTATTTCTTCTTATGCTTTGTGGTAGAATCTTATCAATCATCAATGAAATTCACTGTCTTTTGCTCTAATTGTTTGTTTATACTTCTTTGATGGTAAAAATTCTTATCTTGATCTATGATGATTAATCCATGACAACATTTGAAGTAGCCCCAGTGGCCATGAGTAAGCTTTAAAATCTGGTTATCTCACATTTTTATGCAACTTTTAGATGATGCCAAAAAGGGGAAAATAAATAGATTGTGCTTTAAACAAGTGTTGTTTAGCTTTGAACGGGTGATGTTTATAACCTAATGTACCTGGTCCTTGATGATAAGTGATAAAATGGAAAAATGTTTCTAACATTGTGTTGATGTTGATCTGAGTTGAAACAGGGCCTAAGCTTATGAAAAGCACAGAGTTTGTCATCATCAAAAAGGGGGAATTTGTTGGCCCAAGTAAAGGTTAGTTTTGAAGACCGACAAAGGAACTCATGCATGAACCAGGTCCATCCCTTGTGTTCATAGAAACGGGCAGATTCGAGCATTTGGGATGCACGTGAAGGAGATAAGCTTAAATTGGTGTATTTGATATCCCCGGATCGAAAATGTTTCATAATTGATAAGGAGAAGGACTCCTTAATCAAAGAGAACACTATCCAAGATAGGGAAGGAGTTAGAAGTTGAAATCAACTAGTACTCTTCCACCAAGGAAGAGTAGCATCAGAATTCTAGTTAATCTTTATTTACTAACTCTATAAATATCAGTGTTGTTCTCTTTTACAAGTGATGCACACATACTGAAGTTAAGCACGAATTAAGAGAAAAATAGCAAGGCATTTTGTGAGCAATTCCTGTGAGATTCAAGAGTGCGATCCTGAAACTACACGAACCATATTGAAGAACCAGCTCCATAAAGAGTTTTATGTGTCTTTCTTTATTTCTAGTTCTAAGTGTAATAGGTGTTTTGAGTTGTACCTTTCAGCTTTCTTAGAAGCAAATTGTACTAGGTATTTGTGTTGTATCTTTCAAGTTAGAGTTAACTTGAAGTAGTCGCAACAGCTTGTGGCGTGTTGCTATAAGGGTTAGAGTTAATCCTTAGGTTTGCAAGAGTTTGTAAAAAAATTTGTTGGCTTAGAGTTGTAGTGAAGTGTTTGGAGGAAATCCTACTGGGTAGTAGGACGTGGTTTTTTCACCTTTTGAGTCGGGTGTTTTCCACGTAAAGATCCTTGTGTTCTTTAATTTTTGCATTTATTATTTAGTAACAGTAGTAGTTGGAACACATAGAAGAAACAGGTCCTTCTATAATCAGTGACGCGAAAAATTGGACACCACACAAATCACCCCCTCTCATGTGTGTTATTGAAGTATAAAACATCACTAATCTTTGACTAATACCGATTATGCACATCGGCCAAGGTGATAGTTGGGTATTCGATCGAGTTATGCTTTAATTGTTGTGAAGCCACCGAGATTTGTACGATAATCCTTGAGTGAAGGCCTGAACGGCCCAATAATCGGCAACTGAAGGTAGATCCATGCATTCCATCTGGAACTGAGACACAAACTCTCTGAGCATCTCGTTATCTTTCTGCTTTACCTTGAAGAGGTCCTACTTCCTAGTCTCGACCTTTATGGCCTCGGCATGTGATTTAACGAAGGATTCTGTGAGCATGAAAAAAGAATCAATGGAGTTGGGTGGAAAATTATGGTACCATATCATCGCTCCTTTTTATAGGGTCTCCCCGAATTTCTTCAACAATACGGACTCAATCTCGTCGTCCTCCAGATCGTTCCCATTAATTGCACATGTGTAAAAAGTGACATGCTCGTTGGGGTCGGTCGTTCCAATATACTTGGGAATTTCTGGCATGCAGAACTTCTTGGGAATTGGTTTAGGAGTCGCACTCGGGGGGAAGGGATTTTCCACGAACTTCTTTGAATCCAAACCCTTCAAAACCGATGGTAC
This sequence comes from Nicotiana knightiana, assembly GCA_005239525.1. Taxonomy (NCBI): domain Eukaryota; kingdom Viridiplantae; phylum Streptophyta; class Magnoliopsida; order Solanales; family Solanaceae; genus Nicotiana; species Nicotiana knightiana. Next base: position 52,559 of record ML404686.1, on the reverse strand, counting down.
CCTCGGAATTTGATCAACTCTGGAGTTATGTTTTACCACCTCTTGTCATTTGCTTCGATCTTCTTCTCCCCTGATTCAACTCGCTTTGTCAGCTCCTCGAGCCTCTTCATGATAGCGGGATCAGCCCCTGATCTATTTCCGTTTGATCTTCTTGACAACGATTCGACCGTATGAACAGCTTTCTGTGATGGCTCGGGATCGACCCTGCTCGGTGCATGGTTCTAATTTTGAAGTTGTGCTATTGCAGCTTATTGAGCCTGCAACATTTCGAATATCACTCGAAGGTTGATCCCGCCTTCTTCGCTGCCTTGTGCATTCTGACCGGCTGATCGGACGTCTACTTGGATGCTATTCTCGGGGTCGGCGACTAGGTTTGCATTAATGGAAACATGGGAACTGATATCGATTGGGTCTACGAGCGGGACTCCATCGAGGATAAGTGGAGGTATTTCATTCCCTGGGGCGGCTACGTTGTCGTTCTCGCCATGAAAACCAAGGCCATTGTCTATGTGTGTGGGTGCTGCTTGAGAGTTCGACATGCTGATCCTGGAATCAAAGATACTCACAAGAACAAGTATAAAATAGTGTGTGTTATGAAAGTTAGTACCAGGAAAACGCTATTATCTTTATCCCCACGATGGGGCCCAAAATGTTTACCCTAAAAACGGATAATAATTGAATTATTTGTGGTTTTAAGAACACGTGATTTCACTTGGCACCAACTGGGAAAATGTGTAAATTGATATCGAAAATTGACTGTAAAGAAAAATAAAGTAAACCAAATGAGATATGCAGCTTTGGCTCTCGAGCTAGGTCTCCCTCGAACCAAATGAATATTCTACTAAAAAATATGAAAAGAGTAACAGAGTATTGAAAGCTTAAGAGAAAGATAGTATTGCTTTGTATTGCGTGAATATGATGTCTTTTACAAATAATCAGACCCCCTTTATATAGTAGGGGAGTCCTACCTTTGATACAATCCTAAATACAGTAAGAAATCTCATGATTAGCTAATTATCGGCTTCTTCTTGGTCTGTGCCAAACATGGGGTCGAACCTTGACTTGTTTCTTTCCAGGACAAACCCGATTTTGACCGTATGCAGTGTTATTTCTAGTGTTAGCGTTGTTGCTCTATCAATTAACAAGATAAGATAAGGAACTCGATCTTTTGCAACGTTCAAGTATGGACCATATATAGAATTAAATTTAAAGGGCATACAGAAAACCTCCCAACATGGAACAGAAACCTTCATCACATGTGCCTTGCTGCTATATATCCTTAACTGAATGAATTGGAAAGAAACAACCAAAAAGGTAAACGAACTAGACGTGAGAAAAGAAAACAGCATACCAAAATCAGGAAAAGTCAGATAACAAAAGTAAGATTTTCTGGTACTGCTTACATATACTACGTACTAAACGGTTTCAAAAGATATACTACTATAATTAACATGTAAGTAATCCGGCCATCTCTTTTTCTTCTATTTCATCTTTTATATTTATTCAAAGTAGAGGGGGGGAAATAGAAAAAGAAATTGTTAGAAAGTCATGTCCAACGTTATTGAAATGAAGTGTTCCTTGATGATATCTTTGTTGGTTCTTCTTATGTGTTGTTCATATGGTACTACTGTACAGGGCGCACCCACAGCTCTATGGGTATTTGGTGATTCGCTAGTTGATAATGGGAATAACAATTTCATCAACTCTATTGCCAAATCAAACTACTACCCCTATGGCATTGATTTCAACAGAGGCCCTACTGGCAGATTTTCCAATGGCAAAACCTTTGTTGATATTCTTGGTAATTAGTTTCTCATTCATTAAACATTAATTGTTACTGTATTTTTTACCAACTTCAATAGGTCAAAGTTATATACTTCTAAGATTGAATCCGCTTGTACAAAATCCTGGGTCCGCCACTGAACTTGGTGCATATTTCAGGAGAATTGTTGGGAATAGCTTCTCCTCCGCCCTTTGCAGATCCGAGCACAAGAGGGGGTAGAATCCTCGGGGGAGTAAACTATGCATCTGCTGCTGCTGGGATCCTCGACGAAACTGGCCAACACTATGTAATTATATGCTAAATTAATACCTCATGCAATATATTATAAAATATATATTTTGACGATAAATTAATGTGTGCATATGTATATACAGCTAGAGCGGTATACGTTGAGCCAGCAGGTGATAAATTTTGAAAGCACATTAAGTCAGTTAAGGACAATGATGAGTCCGAGTGATTTAAACACATATCTGTCAAGATCAATAGCAGTGATGGTGTTTGGAAGCAATGACTACATAAATAACTATCTCATGCCTAACCTTTACACTTCTAGTATCAACTATACTCCTCAACAGTTTGCCAATCTCCTCCTCAATCACTATGCAAGGCAACTTGTCGTAAGCAACCTGTCATTTATGTTTTACGTTTTTCTTCTTTTAATACTCCCCTTGTTTATTTTACCCACAGTCATGTGTTTTACCTTTAATTTCACAGGGTTAATATTATGGATGCTCACTCAACTTTCATTTTAAGTAGTTTACAGAATTATTTTAGTGAGATTCATAATAGTTGAACAAAGTTGAGTTAATGTTACGTTACAAAAATAGTTTACTGTAAAGTGAGAAAAATTATCTTTATGTGACTTTATAGTATAAAATTATTCTTAGGTTAATAAATGTCTCTATTCCTGTAGTGATTGACGAAAGAAATTAAAGCAAGTATTGACTGGTTAATTTAATTAAATGCAGGCTTTGTATAGTATAGGGCTGAGGAAGTTCTTGGTAGCAGGCGTAGGGCCACTGGGATGCATTCCTAATCAGTTGGCAACAGGGCAAGCCCCTCCTGGAAGATGTGTTGATTATGTAAACCAAATGCTTGGCAGTTTCAATGAGGGTCTCAGATCACTCGTCGCCTCTATGAACAACGGCACTCACCCTGGATCCATTTTTGTTTATGGCAACACCTATGCTGTTATTGGTGATATCTTAAATAATGCTGCCAGATATGGTAATGAATAATTTAACACTATGTTTTAGGGTTTAAGTCTATATACACTTTCAGTGTAGCTTAACTTGTTATAGTATGTTAGTTACGATCAATGCTTGTTATAGAGATTTACGTGCGTTCATGATATATGGCAGGGTTTAACGTATGGGACAGAGCATGCTGTGGGGTGGGGAGAAACCAGGGACAAATAACATGCATGCCGTATCAATTTCCATGCCTGGACAGGAGTAAATATATATTTTGGGATGCATTTCATCCAACGCAAGCTGTGGATGCCATCTTGGCACAGAGGGCATTCTCTGGCCCCCCTTCCGATTGCTATCCCATCAACGTTCAGCAAATGTCTTCTATCAACTTTCCATGATGATGTTTAAGCCCAAAGAAAAATAAAAAAAAATTATCTTCTTGTACTTTTCTTCACATGTGTGTTAATTTTATATGTAATGTAAACCAGTATTTTGCATAAATGGTTGAGTTTGCTTGTTGTTAACTAGTAATATCTTTTATTCATCTTGTGCATGCGGAATAATTATTTTATATTTTCAGGAAATAAATCATACTATTAACTAGATTGATTGCAAAGCTTGAATTAGAGTTGTCAAAACGGGTTGGTTCAACCCAACCCTCCCTAGTCCTGGCAGACTTGGGGCTTTTACATCTATACCCGGTTTTACAATCATTATTGAACCTATATCCACTTTGCAAAAAAATTGCAATCCTACCCATCTTACAATCAAATTCAGACTTATTGGATCTGAAGTTTAAACAAAATTAGCCTGAACGGAAAAAATTGCACTTCAGATGTACTTAAGGTCAAATAGGTCTAAAGTGCAACCAATGGTTTCATGCACTTAAGGCCAATAAGTGTGAAGTAAGAAATCACACTTCAGATGCACTTAAGGTCAAAAGGTCGGACGTGCAACAAACGTTTTCCTACACTTAAGGCCAATAAGTCTGAAGCGAAAAATTACACTTCAGATGCACTTAAGGCCAAAAGATCTAAAGGGTTCATGCACGTAAGGCCAAATAGGCCTGAAGTGCAAATTATTCAGAAACAAAAATTTGTTATTCGAATTTTAACAATCCAATATATAATTTAATACCTAAATCTACTCCAAATAAGCTCAAATTAGAAATATAACTTCCAAATATCATCAAGAACAAACCTCAATCATCAATTTATCAAAACAACACTAAATCTAACGAACATATTTTGCAATTAAGAAAAAGAAAAAGAAGAAACCCTAAGCAATAGTAAAACATAAAGTCACTGTAAAACATCATAAACTACCTTAAAATATGTTCACAAACACCATATAAAATAAATGTTATCCGAAGAAGAAGAAGAAGAAGAAGAAGAAAAAGAAGAAAAAGGCATGAAGTTGTTTAAACGGCGGGTACTAATTAATAAAAAATTAAAAATACGAGTACAAGTTGTAGACATGTAATTTTTTACCCTCCCCAAAATTTTACTCATATTAGCGTCTTAATATTTAGTTTAGGTCTAATATCGCTATTTTAACTAGTTTTTACTTTATTTTATCACAAAAAACTAAAATTATAAAAAAAATAGTTTCATTTTGTAGTCATACTATTTTACTATGATTTTTATTTTTATATAATCTTCAAAAAATACCAACAAAAAAAAATATATAGTTTCAATTTTAATTCTTAGTTTTATTTTTAAATATAATAATTTATTAAAGTCAATTAAGAATAATTTTTACATATTTATAAATACATTATATCATTGTAGTCTTCTTAGCCTAAATTTAAAACCTAACAAGATATGGACCAAGCCCATAATTCCTAAGCCCATACCCCTTAACCTAGAAGATCCCTAATATAAAAAGGACCTAGACATATTTTTGAAAAAGAAGATCGGATGTTTTCTCTTCTTCTACACAAAAACTTGAAGAGACCTAAAAAGAAAAATGAGGAAGCAGCTGTTGTCTTCTTTGACACACGGAACCAAAACCCTCTACACAACACAAATGGAAAACAACAAACAAAAACTCCAAAACAGGAACTGAAGAGCGACCTTCCACACCTACACAAAGCAGCCATCGCTCGTCGCCACCCACATCGCCGGAAAACCAGCAACGACCACCTCTGACCCCATCGCCGGCGAACCAAACCACACCCTTCATCTTCTCCTTCTTCAACCTAGAACGACCTCACCCCCAGCTCACCATCATCGTTGTTTCTTTCCCTTCCTCCACCCTCTACTGTCTTTGTATCTTCGGAGTCACATCGTCGACGATGAACGCATAGAAAACAGTCCACTGTTTCATCACCATTGTTCCCGCGTGCTTTACTTCTATGTCGGATGGGTGTAGATCTAACAGGTTCTGGATTTAATGACGTTTTGTGCTGAGTTTGGCCAGAATCAGTTCTTCGACATTTCTTCGCGTGTGTTGTTTGGCTGTGGCTCCAGTATCGCCATCGTTATGGCAGTAGCATCATTGGTTCCGGCGAGTTTCGAGGTTTGGATCGTAGTTCCGTCGAGGTTTCCATTTTGGTACGGTGATTAGTTCATCTTTTTTGCTTGAATATTCAATGTAAGATTCATTTGCTTTGTTTTCATTATGGTTTTGTTTAGATCATATGTTGTTGGCTATGCGTTTTGTTTCTTCAGTATTATGTGAAGAGTAGTTTTTTTTCTTTGATTGTTTGTTCTGATTTATACATATAGCCATTATTTTGTTTGTATTATTTCCATTAAGTTACTTATTGCAACAGTATTGATTTCTAATCCTGCGTGCATTGTTTAAATTTGTCATTTTGTTTACATTGATTACTTCCTGTGTTTTCTCGTATTTAGAAATTGGAATGCTTTAGGAAATTTCGTTCTTTACTAAGTTTATAATGTTGAATGTGCCAATCAGTCTTTATACGGACGTGCAATATTAGTATAGAAAATAATTTGAACATCATAGCTTGCTTAAAGCGCGATTAATAATAATCATCGTGACTATGGGAACGGTTCATGTGACATACTTACGATACCAAAATAAACCGAGGTATGCGGTCACGCAACTTCGGTCAAATAACCTTAATAATAATAAAATATTTAAAATTATGTACATATTTACGTGACACAAATAAAGGTTAAAATAAACACTCGACACTTTTAGGAACAAATTTCTTAAAAACTTATTATCGGAATTACGTACACGCTCGCGTGACGTGATTTCGGTTTCTTTTGACAACAAAACAAAATATGCGCTTGCGCACTTTTTTTCCCCACATTATTTAATGAGTTCAGTGTCGAGAATTGTGTGCACGTTCGCGTGACATGATTTTAGATGCGTTTTAAACTCTACGGGTTTACGCATACGTGACTCGTCTCAAAATAACTCTTTAAATACAAAAGAACATTAAAAGCAGTAAAAATATAAAAATGCATTTAGGTGCTAAAATCAGTAATTAAACAATTTAGGCCAAGTTTAATCATTAAGCGACCGTGCTAGAACCACGGAATTCGGGAGTGCCTAACACCTTCGCCCGGGTTAACAGAATTCCTTACCCGGATTTCTGGTTCGCAGACAATTTAAACAGAGTCAAAATTCCTCGATTTTGGAATTTCTTATAAATAAAATGGTACCCCGGAACACCGTAAAAAATTCGGGTGGCGACTCTGAAAATTAAATAAATAAATCTCAAATTCGAATAATGTCACTTTAATTGGAAAAACTCCCTTATTACCCTTACCCAGGTGAAAAAGGAGGTATGACACAAGTTAAATGGATGCGACCAAATAAGGCGCCCCGCAAGTTTTACCGTAGATTGGAGCGCAACCCTTCAAATTTTTTGAAACAATTATAGAAGCTTTTTATTATCACATGTTGTTACATCACATGTTACATTTCGCTAGCAGCTTGAAGTTATTGACAGTTGAAACACGTTAAAATATTGTTATAAATGATTTATCATAGATTTATGCTTATTTTGTTGTTGTGGTTTTAAAAGCTTATATTTTTACTGCGTTAACTATCAGATAAAGAAAATGAAAATCGTTAAGATTCCTTTGGAGTTTAGGCTATTCAATTTCAAGATTAGAGTGTGCTAAATTTCTTAGAGATAGCAATTTGATACTTGAATCCTTCGTTTTTCTTTTTTTTCTTTTCTTTTGTTAAACCAAAAGGAACACTTAGATTATAAATCAACCAAATTATGATAAGCTTGCTTCCTCACTTTGATCTACGTAGATATGGTTAAGAATACTGTTTACCCTTAAAATCGGATAAAATTTAAATTTATAAGTGATTTTAAGGATATGTGATTTCACTTGGCACAAATTAAGAAATATGAGAATTGATGTTAGAAATTAACTGTAAAACAAAGCAAACCAATATAACACACAACTTGGCCCTTGAGCTAGATCGCCCTCGAACCGGCTAAGAGTGTAATTAAGAAGTGTGAACTGAGTAAGAATGCTTAAGAGAGAAAATGGTATATATTGCTTTGTTATGCGTGAATATGATGATTACAAAATGATTGGAATCCCCTTTATATATTAGATGAATTCTACTTATGGTACAATTCTAAATACTGAAGGAAATCTCATGATTGGCTAATTAACCGGTCTTGACTTGATATGTGCCGAGATATCCGCCACGATCCTTGCCCGATCACGGATAACTCGGCTTTCTGTTATTCGGCTTAGCAGGCTTACTTTGGTCTCGCTCGATGCCTATCACGTTCAGTCTCGATCTCGGCTGGTCTCGATCTCAATTGGTCCTCAAATTACGAGTTTGGTAATGTATCTTTTACGATCTGATATAACACGGGACCGAACATTGGCCTACCATCCTGGTCTCGATTAACCATACAAAATTGGGCGAGCCCGATTTTGACCGTATACAGATAGTCCCCTCGTTTCTCAGAAATAAGATGATGAGAAACAACATGAATTCTCGAGCTTCATATTTTCGACTGATGACGTCATTGACTAGCTCGATCATGGCGTAAGCAACGAAATGTCCCATCGGTTCAGTAATCAAGGCATTAAATGCCTGTCAGGCGCTAGTCGGCCACTAGGCGAATCTAAACCGTCGCCTTCAACCTATAAAACTTCGATTCTTTCTTCATTCAAACCTTTACAACCATCACCTTCTCTGCTTTTGATCTAAAAGAATTCTTGCTTCTCATTTCTCATACCCAATTTTCCTGAATTTTAGTCAATTTCTTCACTTTCTACCTTTCATAAATGGCAAAGACATCCAAAACTGAGCCCCAAAAAGAGGCTCCGTCTTCATCGCGCTTTGCCGGCGATGCAGTTGTGGCAGATTCCCACCCTGAGAAATATGTTCTGACGGGGTGCCCAACGGTTGCCGATTTCAAGATAGAGAAGACCCCTTCGGTACAGGGCCGGTGTGAACCGATATCAAGGTACATGTGTACCATCACCGAAGGCCTACTCGATAAGGTTAAAGAGGAGTGCTACTAGGTAAATAAGGATGTGGTCGTTCCCTTTCCTGAGGAATCGATCACGACATACGTAGAGGGGTATCTAAGTGCTTACACTTACTCCTTTACGTTTAGCCCCATGGACCCCGTAATAATTGCCTTCTACAAGAGGTACAATGTTACCGGGCCAGATTCACCCCTTGTTTTGGAGGATCGTCGTCCTCCGCTTCTTCTCCAGCAAAATCGAGAGTTTCTCCTTTACCCGTGATCATCTAATCGTCTCTACAGTCCCCGGATCTATCGAGGACTAATTAAGCTTTCTTGTTGAGCCAGCAAAGCCCCGTTCTCCAGTCTTGACAAGACCTGCGATCGAGCCAGCAAAGCCCCGTTCTCCAGTCTTTCTTAGACTAATTTGCTTCCCTTTCTTCGCAGGTCTCGGGAGGGATATCCCGATGAGTCCTCCTTCTGACGACGAGGAACTCCTCCTTCAACCACCAGCTCCAAAGCCAATTAAGGAGAAAACAAGAAAAAGGGCCTCGAGTCCGTTGGGCTTGGAAAAGAAGAGGCCACGAAGAAAACTCGCAAGCCTAAGGAAAATGCCGCTGCCTTGTCTATGGAATCACTCCGTCGGCTAATGGACGAGTCCGAAGATGAGGAGCAAGAAGAAATCGGGTTGGTGGTTCGTTCGCGAGCTACAGTTCTGGTTCAAAAGTCCTCCGAGTCGAAGGAAATCAATAAAGGAACTTCGGCCAAGGTTCTCGAACAAGAAATCACTCTATGCCCGGCGAAGATGGGAGAAATAGAGCCCCAAAGAAAAATGCCCCAAGCATCGGAAGAGGTTCCTGGGGTCGAACCTGGGGTGGTCGATATCTCGGACTCCCCCCAGGTTTCTAATTCCATGATCCAAGAGGCCAATATGTTAGAGGGGCAACGGGTAGATCTCCATAGCTTCTTTGACGGGCTCGAGGGAGCTGCTTTCGAAGAGATCCCCAGTTTTGTCGATTTACCGGTCCTGAGGAAGATACCATCACCGGTGGCAACTGGGTCTCCACCAAGCTCGAAGCTGGTAGATCAATTTCCAGGTCCAAGTACCAATCCCAATCTCAAACATCATTTAGTGTTGATCATTCCCGAAGATGCTCGAGTCCCCCCCCCCCGGTCGGGATCGCCGGTTATCTGAGGGGCCTGGTGACCGAAGAAGACCAGGCGGTGATGAATGTCGTGGGGGCCGCTTACTTGTTCAACGAGGCCCAACACGCACTACTAGAAAATGTGCCTACGACAACATTTTCTTTAGCAACGGTTCACAAACCGTTGCCATAGAGTGTATATAGTAACGGTTTCAACCGTTGCAATAGCATTTGTGTGGTATCGGTACACTTTAGCTATCAAACCGTTGCAATTGTAGAAGAACTGTTCCCATAGAATATTTTTCCGCAACGGATCTGTAAACCGTTCCACTAGATATATTTATGGGAACGGTTCAGATGAAATATTTTTTAATTGGAACGGGTTTTCATTCCCTCCTCAATTTTTACCGCCTGAAATTTGCTAAATCCACCCCTTTTTTTTATATTTTTGATTTATTTTAATAGTGTAAATATATAAAGTTATTATTATATCCCTTTTCCCCTTTCCCAGTAATTAAACCCGCTTCGATACATCCAAAGAGTACTTCAGAAAGAAGTTCATCGCCCCCTCTTTCACAGTTTATCTCCCTAGCTCACAGTTCATCGCCCCTTCACAGCTCTTTCATCCTAAAATTAAATCTCCTCTTTCCCTCCAGTAAAGCCAAGGCCGCCACAAATTGACCTCTCATAAACCCACACCGTCACAAATTGACCACACTTTGCCCCCTCATCCCACCACTCAGCGGTGTCGTTGTCGTATTCGGCTGCTGCAGAGGTTGAACCGGAGGCTGCTACGGATGCTAAATTCGGGTTTGGGTTCTGACCCGAATTACTCCCACCACTACCCCACTATCCCTACTGCTTCTTCTTACGGCGATTTCTCATCTCCTTTTTGTTGATGTTTATTGTAACTCTTAGGACCGGAAGAAGGGCATCAGTAACAAAATTGAAAGCAGAATCAGAAGAAGGGTATTTATTCTCAAACAAATTGGGAAGCTAATAAAGTGTAAGCTTTCCTTATTGAAGTATATGTTTGTTGTTTGTGCATTATTTATTTTTTCTTTTCTTGTTTGCTTCAGTTTTTAGGTATTAAGGTTTTGGGATCTTTTTTATTTTCAGACAAATGAGACTTTACTTGTTACAGCTTCTTTTTGGAAATTTGCTTGTGTTTTCTCACATTACATTATCTTCTCACCGTTCATTGTGGTTGAATATTTTTTCATTTTTTAGCTCTCCCTTTTTTTGGATTTTCTTGGGTTTTAGACACTAGTGTTGTTTCTGCATTTGTGATATAGTGGTAGCACTATAGGCATTTATGTACTCTAAATGATAAAGGTCCTTTTGCTTGTGTTTTTTTTCACTGTAAAGATAAAAAATTTCAGTTTGTTGTTCTTCTTTTATTATTTCCTTGAGTATCAGACACTAATGGTGACACTCTAGTCCCTCCCCCCCCCTACAAAGTTAAATTCCCTGTGAAGCTCATAGGTCGTGTACGTCAAAAACAGATAAAACAACATAAAAAAAAATATTCAGGAACAATGTCACAAGAGGTTGATCCAAGACACTAAACTGGTCTTTTGGTACTTGGTTTCCAGGCCTTAAGAATATAGTATCAATAGTCGACAGAAAAGGTTGCCAAAAAAATCCTATTGCCACCTCTAATAGTTGTGAGAAAATATACAATCCTTTAATTACAATATATTGAGTTTTTCCCTATATACCTTGATAGATTTTCTCAAAAGAAAAATACTAGGAGATTTATATTGTGAAAAAGCAGCATGCTGTTATACTATTCAACTTCCACTAAATTCAGTGTTTAAATGTTTCAACGACAAATTCTTCTTACAAAAGAATATAACCAAAGAAAAAAGAAAAAAGAATCCAGAAGAGATAAAGAAATTACATGAACAGAGTAGGAGTGGGTGCTTAAAATGAACATTGTCACCATTCTTAATGGTTTTCTCTATTCAAAGATGTTGTTGCTGCTGCATTTTCTTAACCATCTGCTCTACTGTAACTTGCTCTTCTTGTCAAGTACTGAATACAACTTTAAGGGTTGGCTGAGAGGGAATTAAGTGCAATCACCTCTCCACATATTTTCCCCATTGTTTCTTCTTCTCATTTACATGAATGTACCAAGGTCAGGTTCAACATCTAATTTCCAACTTGACTTTTCAGTTGAACTAATATATCCCTAACCTACAAACCCTACACACGATTTAATCGACCTGCTTACCGATCAAGTCTAGTCCAACGAGCAGGAATGATATACCTTGAAACAACAAGAAGTAAAAGTGTATTACTTGAGTTGATAATAGGCTCCTCACTGAAGCTGTCAATAGCAAGAAATCCAAAGCCAATTCTTTTGTATATATTCTGTTGTGCTTCTTCTTCTTTGATGACTTTTTCTCCTTCTCCTTAGTTTCCTCCCTCAATTCCTTAATTTCAGATTCTTCTAATGCATTTATCCTCCATACTCCAACAGTTCCATTAAAGCCAAAGAAATTCAGAAAAATATCATTCACCTGTTGCTCACTTCAAAATGAAAAGCCAAATTAATGTGCTGCAATCTTGTAAGAAGATTTTTCATCCTTGTTCACAAAAGACCACCTTGCTCTTCTTTTATTATTTCCTTGAGTATTAGACGCTAATCGTGATTCTGGCTTGTGATATAGTAGTACTAGTAGTTTTTTTATACATATATTTGTGTGTGTGTGTGTGTATATATATATATATATATATATAGGTTCTTCTAAATTTATTGACTCGGAAAGTAAAAGCTCAAGAAATGATATGTTTCAAGATTTATAATGTATTATAAATAGTACTCTAGCCTTTAATACCATGTTACTATATAACTAACACTTGTGTGCTAGATCAATAGTTAAAGCTTGTTAAATCTGATTAAGCACAATGTGCTGCAATCTTCTATTTTTTTTGTCTAGGTCTTTCTAGTGTGATACTGCATCTTTATTTTTGCGCTTTTGAAACTGAAGGTGGTTGTAGTTAATTTTCTGGTGTGCCACTGCCTGTATATGTGATGCTTCTAAAGATGATTGTAATGGTTTTTTTGTAATTGTTTGGAATTTTTAAACTATTCATATTGTAAAGGCCTTAAATTGCTTTATTGTTTGTGACTTTCTGAGTTCCACCCTTAAAAGCAGTGGTCAATGTCAAATTAATATGCTTTTGGTTTATTTGTTTAGTTTTGTTGATTTACTTTTATTGTATAGGATATCTATGGATAATGGTGATAAAAGTTAGATGAATCTCCTGAGATGGAGGGATGAGTATATCCGTGGAGTGAATGATTTTCTTGATAAGGCATTTAAACGAACCGCCCAAAGAAATGAAATATTATGCCCTTGAAAAAAGTGCATGAATCGTTATTGGTATTACAGAAATGTGGTAGAGGATCATTTGGTTGTTCATGGATTTGTTGATGGTTATACCAAATGGGTTTTCCACAGGGAAGGAGTTTCCTCGAGAAATACACCTCATCCAAGCAATGATGATGAAGGTTCTACCATGCGTGACCATTATTGATGGACTACTTCATGATAAATTTAGAAATATAGAGGGTCAGGATCTGAAGATGCAAAGAAGTTTTTCAAATTCCTGGAGGAAGGAAAACAAGAGTTATATCTGGGGTGTGAAAATTTTAGTAAACTGAGTTTCACTATTCGATTGTACTTACTTAAATCCTTGCATGGGTTGAGTAATGTGGCTTTTTCTGATTTGTTAGAGTTAATAAAAGAGGCATTGCCCTTTGCTCAGGTACCAGAATATTTCAACAAGGCTAAAAGCATGATAAAAGATTTGGGTCTTCATTATGAAAAAAATACATGCATGCCCTAATGATTGCATGTTATTTTGGAAAGAAAATGGGAATGCTGATAATTTCTCTATTTGTAGGTCTTCAAGATGGAAGAGTGCTGGTCCTTTGACTAAAGCAAACTCTAAAATCCCTGCAAAGATTTTAAGGTACTTTCCTTTAAAGCCTAGGCTTCAGAGAATATTTATGTGTCCTGAAACGGCTGTTGTAATGAGATGACATGCTAATGAAAGACCCAATGATGGGAATATAAGACATCCTGTTGATGGGAAAGCTTGGAAGGCTTTTGATTCTTTGCACCCATACTTCTCTAGAGATGCTCGGAATGTTAGATTGGGTCTTTCAAGTGATGGTTTCAACCCGTTTCGGACCATGAGCATTTCTCATAGCACGTGGCATGTTATGTTAATGAACTATAATTTATCACTGTGGATTTGCATGAAGCCAGAGTATATAATGTTGTCTATGATCATTCCAAGTCCATCATCTCCAGGAAATGATATAGATGTGTACCTACGACCATTAATTGAAGAATTGAAGGAACTATAGGAAACTGGGATAGACACATTTGATGCTGAAACCAACCAAATTTTTCGAATGTGTGCTGCCTTAATATGGACAATTAGTGACTTTTCAGCATTAGCAATGCTATCAGGATGGAGCACTAAGGGGAGATTGGCATGCCCCACTTGCAATTATGACACATGTTCTCAATATCTCAAACATAGTCATAAGAGATCCATTTTTTTTCGAATTGCCATATTGGGTGCATAACAAATTGAGGCACAATCTTGATGTGATGCACATCGAGAAAAACATATGTGATAGTTTTCTTGGGAATTTATTAGAAATAGATGGAAAATCAAGGATTCATGAAAAATCTCGCTATGACTTACAAGAAATGGGGACACGAAAGGAGCTACAACCAAGAATAAATAGTGATGGAACTATAAGTTTGGCTAAATCTTCTTTCTACATGAAACCAAAAGAGAAAAGTTTGTTTTGTACTGTCATGAAAAATGCTAAATTACCAAAAGGGTGTGCTTCGAATATTTCAGAACGCATGCAAGTGAAGGAGATGAAAATATCAGGGTAGAAGAGTCATGACGCCCATTTTATAATGCATTACTTGCTCCAGGTTGTTGTTAGAAAAGTGTTGCCCAAGAATGTTTCATTGGACTTGATTAGGTTGGGAAATTTCTTAGAGTTATATGTAGTAAGGTCATAAGGCGAAGAGATCTTGAAACAATGCAGTCTGAAATTGTTGAAATAATATGTGAGCTTGAAAAGATTTCCCATCCAACATTTTTTGACATAATGCCACATTTGCCTATTCACTTAGTGGATGAAATTAAGCTTGGGGGTCCAGCTCATCTTCGTTGGATGTATACCATTGAGAGGAACTATGTAAGTACAAGGCATTTGTATGTAATCAATCTAGTCCAGAAGCGTCAATAGTAGAGGGATTTTCGGCCGATGAGTGCTTGACTTTTATTTCGAGATATCTACATGATGGCGTGAAGACAAAGTTTAGTAGGTACCAAATTGTGGATGATGAGTGCTCTCAAAATATGTCACCTATATTCCCTAATATAGGCCATCCAATTGGAAGTGAGAAAAAAAATACTTTTGTCATGGATTCGCAGTTGTGTTTTGAAGCACATCGATATGCTTTGTTCAATACTGGAGATGAACAGATGAAAAATTTTATCGAGTAAGATAAATTATATTAATATATTTATTTATATTTTATATAATTTTTTATTTATTATATGATTAAACTTGAAATGTTCTTGATTGCAGGGAACATAAGAATTTAATTGTTAATCATAGTAGATCAAATGCATAGGTAAGATTGAAGGATCATAGTCAGGAATTCAGCAATTGGTTTAAAGAGAAAGTTAAAAATATTGTATTACTGCTATATAATTAAGATGGCTAGCCAAATGACCTAATATGTTAGCTAAAAGATATACGGGATATTTTATTAATGGATACTGATTTCATACCAAATAACAGGATTCCCGATGCAAGACTCAAAATAGTTGAGTGACTTTATCGGCAACAACAGATAGTTTTTGTAACGACCCGGCCGGTCGTTCCGAGAGATTTACCCCGTTTCCCCCATTTCTGCATTTGTTATATATTGCTAGCCTGATTTTGTTGTGTTTGGTCAGTTGGTTTGGGTTCGGAGTGGTTATGGTGAGAATTGAGGCATTTAGTCTCTTAAAGTAGCCTAATAGTTGAGAAAGTCAACTGAGAGTTAACTTATTAGTAAACAACCTCGGAATGAGAATTTTATGGCTTGGATAGCTTCATTAGGTGATTTGGGACTTAGGAGTGTGTTCAGAATATTTTTGTGATGTCCAGTGTAGAATTAGGCTTGAATTGGCGAAAGTTAGTTTTTGGCGATTTTCGGTCGGTGGTGAAATAGGCTATCAGGTTCAGAATGGAATTTCGGAAGTTAGAGCAGGTTCTTAATGTCATTTTGGATATGTCTGTAAAATTTCAGGTCAATCGGAGGTGTTTTGGTTGGTTTCGGAATAGTTGGCGAAATCTGGAAGTTTCAAAGTTCATAGGCTTGAATTTGATGTGATTTTGGTATTGTTGCGTTGTTTTTGGTGTTTCAAAGGCTCGACCAAGTTTGAATGATTTTATGGGATATGTTGGTGTGTTTTGTTGAGGTTGCGAGGGCCTCGAGTGTATTTCGGATGGTTAACGGACCAATTCTTGGCTTGAAAACTGGGCAAATTTCTGTTGGTGTGAGGTTCTGGTTTCCTTCTACGCGATCGCGTGGTTAGGATTGCGATCGCGTAGGTTGGTCAGGATAGGCAGTGCGATCGCGTGGGAATTTCTGCGATCGCGTAGAGTATTTTGAGGCGCGTGTGTGGGGTGCAGAATTTGTTCTATGCGATCGCGTGTTTTGGTATGCGATAACTCTGGTTGGTTGGTTGGTCTGTGCATCGCGATCGCGTGCCAATGTTCGCGATCACAGTGAAGAAAATATAATGGCTGGGCAGAATATTTTAAAAGGCTTGTTGTGCGAGATAAGCTCATATTTCCTCCATTGTTGACGAAGTTGGGAGCACTTTTGAGAGGATTAAATAGGGAATTGAAGGGAATCTTGGAGGTAAGGTTTTTTTTTTTAACTTCATAACTCGTGTATATGTCGATTCCTAAGTGATTAAACCATAGAATTTGCTGGAATTAAACCCAAATTGGGGAAGAACGGTGCATGGGAAAATTGATTTTTCTTTTGAGGATTTGAGTGGGAAATTGTGGTCCGATTTTAGCGTTCTTGGTATGTATAGAATCGTGGGAGGACGAGGATTCTAATGATGTAAAAAATTATCAAATTTCGAGACGTGGGCCCGGGGCTCGGGGTTGGCCGAATTTCGAGATTTTTGTGTAATTTGATAGATTTCGATTGGGTTGCGTTCCTTGGTTATATATTGATGATGTTAAACTGGTTTTGGATTGATTCGGAGCAATCGGGAGCCAATTCGAGGGGAAAGAGCATTGCGGACTAGTGTTGTGGCCCGGTAGAGGTAAGTAATGGTTATAAATCTTGTCCTGAGGGTATGGAACCCCGGACTACATATTTCTCACTGATTTTTGAAAGGCGCACATGTCGGATGACGAGTATGTGGCACGTACTGACTTTTGGATTGTACTAGGTCCTCTCCGCGGCAACTAATGAGTTGCATATTTACTCAAAATCATGTGTTAAATTATGTTCTAAAGAATTGTGAAATATTCGGGCTGTAAGTCATGTTTAGGGCCTAGTGCCGATCTGTTTTAACCCCTTGGGGCCTATTTTACTAATATTCTCACTACTTTGAAACTATGATTTTATACTCAGTCTTTCTTGTGAAACTGTTGACACTCATATTTGATGATATTGCGATTTCTTGAAATGAAATACTATTTGGGTCGAGAACCCCGTTTTATTTATGGCCTGAGTGGCCTGTTGAGAGTGTCTGACTAAGTGAGGCCTGAGTGGCCTGTAAGTCATGTTTGGGGCCTAGTGCCAATCTGTTTTAACCCCTTGGGGGATATTTTACTGATATTCTCACTACTTCGAAACTATGATTTTACACTCAATCTCTCTTGTGAAACTGTTGACACTCATATTTGATGATATTGAGATTTCTTGAAATGAAATACTATTTGGGTCGAGAACCCCGTTTTATTTATGGCTTGAGTGGCATGTTGATAGTGTCTGACTAAGTGAGGCCGAGGGCCAATGTTGTGAGGATATTTATGATATGAGACAGGCCGAGAGCCTGAGAGTGATTGATGCCATGATTTGGCTTGTTTATTAGCGCTTGGGCTGAAGGAGCCCCTCCGAAGTCGGAGTCTATACACACCCCCAGTGAGCGCAGGTACCTACCGAGTGCCGAGTGACGAGCGATTGTGAGGCATGAGTGACTGTGAGGTGCTGAGGGACTGATTCTGAGTGACTGTGAGGCATGCCCGAGGGGCTGATTATGATTCATGTTTTGCCCAAGGGGCTGCTTATGACTTTACTACTTTCACGCTGAGCTTATGAAATATATTTTTGCCCGAGGGGCCTCTATATGATTCATTTCATTTTTATACTAAACCTTTCGGTTGAAGTTGTTGAAAAAAATATACATTCTTATAGGGTTTTTCTGAAGTTGGTTTTAAGGCATGACGATTTCATAAATCTATGTTATACTCTTGGAGAGTAAGGTTGTGCCTCTTGTGATTTGATGGCATTGATTTTATGTGTTTCTTGCTGCTCAGACCTGATTTATTTTCATTACTACTGAGTTGGTGTACTCACATTACTCCATGTACCTCTGTGTGCAGATTCAGGTGCAGACATCGAGCCTTAGCCAGTTATTTTGTGCGGAGTCGGATCTGCGGGACTTAGAGGTAGTTGTTCAGCGTCCGCAGCATCTCTGTTTTCCCTTCTTCTTGTATTTAGATTTGATTCGAAGGTTTTGTATCATAATAGTCTATTGTAGTTTATTTCTCTAGATGCTCATGACATGTTTGCTCCGGGTTTTGGAAATGGCAGTATTGTATCATATTGGCCTATTGTATTAAGAAATTTTCTATATATTTTTATGAAATTCTTGAAACTTGAACGGGATTTTCAAAAGAAATTGCGAACATGCGGTGGTCGGCTAGCCTAGTTTCACGATAGGCTCCATCACGGCCGGTTAGGATTTGGGGTCGTGACAGTTTTTCTAGTGCTAGGGACCAAAATCCCATCGATGGTGAGGTTGTCTATTATGGAGCGATTCAGGATATCACTGAGATTGATTATTGGGGTTGTTTTAGTGTGTACTGTTTAGATGTGATTGGTTTCGTAATGAAATAGATGATTATGGGTTAACTCGGGTCTACTTCAATAGATTATACAGTACAGATGACCCTTTTGTGTTGGCATCACAAGTTTATCAAGTTTTTTATGTGGAGGATCCAATTGAGAAAGATGTTTATTATGCGAGGAGTAAAGTACTTGTTGATTTGTATGATCGAGGAAGAGAATTGTCCCAATATTGGAGACACATTTTGGAGGGAACCTAATAATGACATCAGTTCCTCATCTAGGTTACATGATGTTGACATTAGATGGTCAAGAGAAGATGTACCCGTTGATATCATTGATATCCCATATAATGCACAAAATTCACATGATACAATGTGGAAACATCAGAAGAGGAGGATGTGTTTGATGATACTGATTGGGACTGGATGGAAGCAGATGATTAAATAAGAAAATTCTGAAATTATTTTAAGTATATTATTTTTTGAGTGAGTAATAATGCTTCTTTTGTTTAGTTTTATTTTCACTTCTATTTTTCTTACACACACACATTCATGCAATTTTGGGAGATTTAGTTATAAACTTTGTGCGTTTCCTACACTATTTTTTTCATAGCTAAATGTGTGTTTTATCTTTTATTTATCAGAGGAGATGATTTCCATTCAAAGGGATTCAAGATGAAGCTTTGAGCTATATGTAAGGTGAAGATTTTGACAGGCAAGGTATCAAAAAGCTCTACTTTCTTTTTGCTAGTCAATTGTGTGTTTTGACTTTCCTAATCCTACTTCTTTTTGCTACTTTCTTGCTTTATGTCCATTAAATCCCAAATATGTTCTTTCTTTCTCCTATTTTTTAGAATAGAAAAGTTGCCTTTTTGAGTTTTTACTGCAAATTTGTAGTTGGTGATATGAGAATTTAACTTTGCATTGTCTTTCTTGAACAGAAAAGGGGAGAGAGCACAAGTTGAAAATTTTCAGGAAATAGAAATTTCGTTGTTCAGGTATGCTAATATTGTACAAGCCTCTATAACTCCTTTATGTTATTTTTATCAATGTTGGTCTTTGACATACAAGTTGGAGAATCTGAAATGTGAATGAACCAAGAAAAATAGAGAAAGATCCAAAATCCCTGTACCATTTGGTCTTATTGTAGATGTCTTCTCTGGCCAAAATTCCTTTGTTGTGGTCTTCTAAGTAAGATCCATAAACCAAAAAGTAGTATATTTCTATCAGTTGTTGTAGTTGTCAGTTGTATCAAATGAAGCACAAGTGATATAACCTGCTCTACATAGTGTGGCTTTGTCTTAATGACTTTGTAATTGAATGAACTACTCTCTGCTCTGGATGTTCCTTTGGAAGCTAGTCTTTTCCCCTCCCTCATTTTCTTCCACTTGTCTTTGCAGAATTTTGTCAACTTCGTGGAAAATAGTTTTATAATATTGTCATCTAATTGGTCTGCTCTTCATCCAAGCTCCATCTCTCCACCAGTTGAAGGTTAATTTTTTCACCCTTTTACTATTCGGTATGCATTAAATATATATGTTGATTTGGCTTCTTGTAGGCCAGAAGATGATTTAAGTGTGATAGTTTGTCATTTTAATACCATAAAATATAGTTTTTGGACTTGTTTTGTGAACCTATCCATGTCATTTAATACCATAAAAGATAGTTTTCGGACTTGATTTTTCTTTTACCAACTTATTCAGCTGCACTTCTTCTCCTATCCAAAGTTACAGGATACATCCAGTAGCCACCCGAAATGTCCATTGGTTGAGCTCTCTTATACCAACTTACTGCATAGTTCGTGTATAGAGCAGCTTGGTTTCAAGTAAAAAGGTTTTATGTACAATCCTCTTTACCTCAAGAAACGCATTCGTCGCATATGTAAACCTTTTTGAATTCTCAATTGATACATGGACTTCACTTTTCATTTCAGCATATTGTGCATAAGGTAGTACATCAGTTTGTGCTATTGTGCTGAGTTCTCATTTACTTCTTCAAATTTTGCAATAATTGGAACACAAGGATAATTGATTTGGGTCAGATTCTTTGCCATGTGCTTCACAACAAAGTAGGAAACTTGGAAATGGCAAATAACTAGTCTTGTTTTTCTTATTCGAGACTCTTGGCTAGCCAAAGCTAAATCATCTTTTCTTTAGGAGTTGATCCTTTTAGTGCAAAGAAAAAGGAATAAATTACTATAATACAGAAAATAATGGACTTGATTAAAAGATACTCAATTTTAATACAGAAACTTGAGTATGTTTTTGCTTATAAGTTCCTAAACTGATGACATTTATTGCAGATTATTGATTGCATATGAGTCATGAATCAAGAAGGGTGCTCAGGAAAAAATAAAAACATATCCAACCGTATTCCAGCTGGATCACTTGCATCTTTGTGAAATCAAAGGGTTTCGTTGTTAACAACAAAAAGAACCTTTCCAGCTACAAGGTCAAATGGAAATGAAGAACGACAATCAGAAACTGGATTACCTTCATCTTTGTGAAACCAAAAGGTTTCGTTGTTGACAACAAAAAGAGTCTTGAAAGCTATAGAGTCAAATGCAAATGAAGACCGACAATCAGAATTAGGAGCTCAATTGCAAGAACAAGTGCAGCAAGTGCCAAAGAATTCAACCTCTTCAGCAGCACGAGGAGTACATGAACAAGTGCAACAAGCGAATATAGATCCCATCACTCCTGCATCACAGGAAGTACGTGAACGATCTAATGATTATACCAATCATGAAGCAATTGAACAATTTGAGGAACAAGGCAAGTATATATAAATTTTAATCATAAAATTAACTAACAATAGTGTTTGATGATTATCTTTGCTTTGTACTATTGCAGGCCCCTCTTCACCAAAAAGAAAAAGAGGCCATACGCAAATGCCAAGTGTTCATGGAAGAAATGAGCGTAAAAGAATCATTCTAAATGAGTATAATCAACCCGTTGGTCCTACTGACGAAGTTTTAAAAGAGTTGGGTAGCTTCCTCGGCACATTGGGAAGGAGTGTGACTTTTTTCCTCTTAATGTGTATAATTGGAGGAAGTTAGGCATAAAAGATGATATGTGAAAATATATCAAGGTATAAAGTTCCCAATATTCAATCAACATGGATGATATTTATTATTTTTATACTAATCCAATTAAACTAAATTTGTAGGAAAAATATGACATCCCTGACGAGGCGAAAACATGGGTTTTTGATTCAATATGTGCTGCTTGGAGAAAGTATAAGAATCAATTGAAGAGAAAACACTTTAAAGCCTATCAGAATGATGAGCTTCGAATGGAGAATAGGCTAGTAGATGTTCCAAAATCTCACTTTAAGGAGCTTCTTAACTATTAGAACTTCAATCCTCACAAGGTAATTACATTCATTCTTGTTTCACTAAGCAGGATTTCCTGTAGCTTGTGCATAGCACTTAGTTTGACCTTGCTTCTGTAAATCTTAGGATGATTTAATTGTTGGCTTAATTTCTTGAATGTTTCTATTCATTGGAGTAACTTCTTACACTTCGTTTGACGTTGCTTCATCTTTTACTCTTCCTTTATTCGCATAACTATATCTCTAGTTTGAATACATTGATTTATTTGTTATATCTAGTTTGACGTTGCTTCATCTATATCTCTAGTTTGAATACATTGATTTCGCTACCATTATAATAACTATTTTCTTTATGTTGAGTCCTACCCATAAATGCCATAATTCTTTTAAATTTTTTAGTCTGAAGGATTAGTAAGTTCCCAAGCGTGTTTAAATGTAGAGATTTGTTATCAGTAACTATTTCACTCTTAGCTATTGAGGTAGAATACATTGGTTGACTCGTTTATTTGCAGAAAATGTCTGAATCCAATACAATCAATCGAAATAAGTTGAAGTGTCCGCACACTGCTGGCACAACACCTTTTGCTCTAATTTGCGAGGTTTGATGTTTCTCTTTCTTCTTTTTTTTTTTTAATTAAGAACTTGCTAACTTTACATGAAAAAATTCTTATACTAATTTTCATGTAACTACGCAAAAAAGAAGGAAATGTCTGATACTTCGGATACTCTATCAAATAAGGATATGTTTGTGGCTACAAGAAAAATAAAACTTGACCGAGTATACAAAATCTCATATGACAATACGATTAGTAAAATTGTAAGAAATTTCTAATTTAAAGTTTTTTGTGATTATTTATTTGTTCTTAATTAATCATTCAATTTTATTTACTTAAACTCTTTTCTCTATGGTTTGTAGGCTGAAATGGAGAGACTACAATCAACTCAACAAACTGAAGATGGCAGTCATTCAGTTGACTCTTTTGCATCAGTCATGGGACCTGAATATCCAGGACGCGTGAGATTGTATGGACGAGGGGTTACCAAGACTGTCTTAAAAGGGAAAATAGGGAATCTTGGATGTTCTTCTAATGCTGCTGATGAGAGGATGCAACAGAAATGGAAGAAATGGAAGAGAGGATACAACAAAGAATGTTGGAAAAGTTGAACGAACAAAAGGATGCTATGGAACAACATATTACAATGAACGTCGTCGCACGACTTCAGCGTCGGAACCCGAAATTGCGACTTGATGCTGACATGCTAAGGTTCGCAGAAGCTTCCTCTGCACAACAAGTTGCGGTTCAACTAAACAATCGACCATCTGCCAGTAGTAACAATCAAGGTCAGTACTTACTTATTGTGCTTCTCTTTATGGCCTTGTTGACTGCCTTGTTGGCTTGTTAGACTGTTGGTTTTTTCCATTAAGTTGCAAAATGTATGTACTTCTTTGAACTATTTGGTTTAATTTTGTTTCTTTGGTCGTCTTGGACACAAGAGACCATGCCCTTTTGAGTTTTGAATAAGACGGATTTTTATTTTCACGTTCTGTGCATGGTTGGTATTCGTCAACATAATATTTGAGATTATAAATAGAAAGAATTGGTATCTTAGAGTTTCAGTATTATATAATACTTCAGTTCCTGATAACAAGATGGTGTTTAAACTCTACATTGGAGGAACTACATTTGCACTGCCGCACAATCACAACAGAGAAAAAAATGTTAGAATAAGCTCGATCCATTTGTTCATTGTACTTGTTCAAGTCCTGGTTTGGTTGGACTGCTGTAATTTAATAGTTTATGATGTTTGGTAAGTGTTTTGTACTTCTGTTATGTTTAGGGAGAAAGAGATGCCTAGATGTTGATCATGGAATTTGCAAAAGCTTTAAAGAAAGCTTCTTTTGAGCTAGCAAAATCAGAAAACAGAGTTTTAGTCTTGGGAATACTGAGCAAAGCCTGGTCTGAAGAGAAAAGGCTCTTGTTCTGTAGAATTAACTTGTAATATGAATTATTAAACATTGTTGAGGAAGTACCCATGGCAGTCCAAGCATTCTTAGCCTGTTTTTAAGTGGACAAATTCCCTTTAAGGTTGATGCCAAGGATGGATGTAATGTTGGGTCAACATCGTTGGTGGAATCACCAAATTAAAATAAATTTGATTGTGTGTGGTCTTATGCCTATGAATATACTGTTTATGGAGGACTTAATCAGAAGTTTTTTGGGTCTGATAGCTGGAAAGTTTGATTGTCTATGTGTTTTTATAACTATATATCATGCTATCAGGATTAAGCAACACTAAAATCAACTTTTCCATTTAGGTTGATGTCTCTATAGACATGATTGGTCGGCATGCCTTTTAGTGGTTCTGAATGAAACCATTAGCCTAAGTGTTTAATAGAGTAAAGTTTTAGTTGGATGTATGCTTATATAATTGCTAAATGATAGACAGATATATTCTGCTACGTTTATCGTGCTACTTGTTGCTAAAGGATGTGAATTGCTAAAGAATGTGAATTGACTGCTATAGTTGGAGTGATGTGCTTGTTTTTCTTTCAAGCTATGACTTAGTTTATCCTCTTGAAGAGTAATGACTTTATTTATCTTCTTTTGTAGGTGGAGTAGATCAAGAAATCGGAGAAGATGATGAAAGTGAAGAACTAGACCTTACTTGAGATGAATTTTGAATTGCTATAGATGAATGTTCTATAGGAATCTTTTGTTATCAACATTTTTGAAACTTACTCTCTTGAAAAGTATTAAACTTATGCATTTGGGGTAGAACATTTGCTTTATGGATATTATTTTCTTGATGGATAATTTATATAATTAATAGTTTCATTTTATAATTTATTTAAATTGTAGTGTTATATTAATTTACTATATATATAAATATTTATTTATAACAGGGGATATATTTTTGTTTCAACTGAACTGTTACAATAGCCTGCAAGAACCGTTCCAATAGGACACAAAATGGTTTTCCATGATACAATACAAATTGTTGCAATAGGTCATATAAACCGTTACATAATGGCCTATAAGTTGTTCCCAGACAAAAAAACTGTTGCAATAGGGTAAAGGAACCGTTGTTATATCCATAAATAACCGTAATAATAGCTTACATAGTGTTGCATTAAATAATATGGTAACAGTTAAGAACCATTCCATACACACTGTAGGAACGATTTTAAACAGTTCCAATTGGAAAATATAACCGTTCCAACAAAAAGAGGGAAAACTGTTGTGATAGATGCATCTATAACCACGGAGATGCAAACCGTTGCAAGAATCGTTCCCATAGACCTATTGGTACGCGAGCTGATGGAACAATCTGTAAACCGTTCCCATATCTCTATGGCAACGGTTAGACAGTCTGTGGGAACGGTTTTCCAACCGTTACCGTAGGCCAATTTTTCAGTAGTGACGCACTAAATCGGGTAACTTTCAAACTCTATTTCGTACTCTCTTTGTACTTGTAGATTATTCTTAACACCTTTTCTCTTTCTTTTATAGGCTTCGATGTTGAACCACGAAGCCTTTGTCAGAGTTAAAGAGGAGCATAAGGCCGAAGTTCAGAGCCTTACTGAGAAGAAAGACACTTAACGGCTCATCAGCGGAAGACTCCAGGCTGATCTGGTCGCAACTCGGGAGGAGCATACTGACATGGCCGAACAGGTATTCTTAATGCTCCACGATAGTGATGCTGAATTAGAGATAACAACTAATGATCCAATTCTGCAAATCCGATAGAGGCTCGAGCAAATCGACTAGCTCAGCAAGCAAGTGGATAATGTTCGGGACGAGGCTGATGTTTTTAAAGGGAGCATGGATGTCTTGGTTGTTATGAAAGATGTCGTTCAGGGTCATTTGGAATAGGTTGAGACTCAGCTTCGAATGAGAAATAGAAGAAATCGGTGCAGACCGAGAAGATCAAAGAGCTCTAGTTTTAGCTGGACTCGGCCACTGGCAAACACGAGGATGCTAAATCCGAAGTGGTCAAGGTCGGCATCCAGGCAGATGAAAAGGTGGCTTGGTTCAAAGTTGATGTCGAGTCCATCCAGACCAAATCCAGAAGCATGATCGATCACGCGAAGTGTCAAGCTCGGAGTGAGGCCCTCGAAGATGCTCAAGCCCAAGATTTCAATATTGCGGCCAAGATTGACAATGCCCGAGCAGAAGAACATCGAGCTCGGAAGCTGGTCTTCCCCGAAGATGACTTGGATGAGCTTGAAGAAGAAGATCTCGAAGACGGAGACGTCGCTTCCATTGAAGAGAAATATTCATAGGACTTAGTTTTTTTTGTCCTTTTCTTTTGTGTTTTTCTTTTTGTTTTGGGCCGCTTCCGGGCCGTCGTAAAGAATTTTGATCGGGCCATGAAGCCCATGTAAATGATTTTGACATATATAAAATCTTCTCTTACCTTTTTCCTCATGAAATTATGAAGTTGTATGCTAAGGTCCAAGGTTTAGACAGTTTGATTAAAACCGAACTAGTATAGCCCTTAAGTTTTATGATCGAGCGAGGGTCCGCTCGAACTCAAAAATAGAGTAACCCTTAGGTTTTTTAGCTGAGTGAGAACGGTTTCTCAAACTCAAAGTAAGGTAACCCTTAGGTTTTTTATTTGAGCAAGGATGGTCTCTCGAACTCAAAGAAAAAATAGCCCTAAGGCTTTTGTATTTTTTGTATTAGGCCGATATAGCCTTTGTAAAAAGATTTTAAGGCTTTCTCCCCTTTTCGGCTTAAAATTTTTTTTATCATTTGTATTTACAATACTTGGAATGTCTTAGCATGAAATAAGGAATTGTTCGAGAGTTCGAACAATTTTGTACTCATTAGAGTTTTCGAGGCTTGATATTATCGAAGCCTTTTATGATTTTGTCGGGGGTATCCTTTTTAACCGGTTATGAAAAAATTTGAAGGCCTATTTTGTTATGAAATTCAACGTCTCCGAGCCATGTTAATTCCACCGTAGCCTTTTAGTTTGGGATTTTCCCATTGGGCTTACTTTCCTATTTTACTTCGAGCTTGCCCGAAGTGTCAGTCCCCGAGTGGGGTGACTGTGGCCTATAAATATCGAGGGATGCCTAAAAGGTCTTGTGATCTCAAAGTTTTAATAATTCGATCTCGTTTACTTTTCGGATGGCAGTCCCCAAGCGTGGGGGTAATTATCCAAACTTTGGTTATGATCGACCTTTAAGCATGTTTACATAATAGATCGAGAGTATGATATCGTAAAGTAGAAAAACTTTTCTAAGGCATGAGATATTGGCAAGGAAAAATACTTCTCTTGATAAGTGATTATACTTACGTACATGTTCTTTGCCAGGGCTCGAGCAAACTATGCAGGCACGGTTCATTTGGCCGCTTGGACCTTACAAATTTCTCCTATCGAAACCCCGTTGCCACGAAGTAATTTCCTCGCAACAAAGTTGACATTCAAGGGCAATACCCCCCAATATTTGAGGTTGATTGTAAAGAAGCCTTGGGTACTGTTGAATTGTTCTAAGTTAGCACGATCAATGGTTGCATCATTAAAAACCTCGCCGAAAAACCCATTTGGGACAAAATCGAAAAAGAGTGCACCGCGTGCTTTCAGACCTAAAGACTTCGTTTCGAAGAATCCATCGCTATTTCTAGTCGAACACCTATAAGAGTTAGTTTAAAATATAAATGAAAATTGAAGGGGTTGTACCTTAGTAGTAGTATCATTTTAGAAGTGATACGTTCCAATTGCTCGGTAGTTGTTCGCCATTCATCGTGCTGAGCTTGTTGGATCCTTTTCCGGTGATTTAGAGAACCTGGTACGGTCCTTCCCAGTTCGGACCCAGTTTTCCTTCATTCGGATTTCGGGTGTTGAGGGTGACATTTCTTAGCAACAAGTCTCTGATGTTAAAATGTCGAAGATGGGCTCTTCCATTGTAGTACATTTCGATCCACTATTTTTGGGCGGCCAATTGGACGAGGGGGTCTTCGCGTTTTTCATCCAACAATTCTAGGCTCGTATTTATGGCTTCATTATTTGATTCTTCTGTTGCATATCGGAACTTGATGCTAGGTTCTTCGACCCCGATCGGAATAAGATCTTCGGCACCATAGACTAACGAGAATGGTGTTGCTCCGGTACTGGATTTCGATGTTGTGCGATATGCCCATAGAACCTCGGGTAGTATTTCTCGCCATTTCCCTTTGGCGTCAATCAATATCTTCTTAAGATTTTGGATGATGGTTTTGTTGGTCGATTCGGCTAGTCTATTCCCACTGGGAGGATAAGGTGTCGATAGGATTCTTTTGATCTTGTGATCCTCGAGAAATTTAGTCAATTTACTGCCGATGAATTGTTTTCCATTATCACATACAATCTCGGAGGGCATCCCGAATCAACATATGATGTGGTCCCAAATGAAGTCTATGACTTCTTTTTCTCTGACTTTCTCGAAAGCCTGTGCTTCAACCCACTTACAAAAATAATTAGTCATAAATAATATGAACTAAGCTTTACCTGGGCCCAATAGGAGAGGGCCGACGATGTCCATTCCCCATTTCATGAACGGCCATAATGATAACACCGAATGGAACTACTCTTCGGGCCGATGAATCATTGGTGCATACCTTTGGCATTTGTCGCATTTTCAAACGAATTCCTTTGAATCTTTCTCCAAGTCCATCTAATAATATCCTGCTCTGATTACTTTGTGGACCAACGATTCAGCACCGGAATCATTTCCACAAGTGCCCTCGTGAACTTCCTGTAGGACGTATTCGGTGACTTTCAGTCCCAAATATATTGCCAACGGTCCATCTAACATCTTTCTAAATAGCGTTCCATCTTCGGACAACGTGAACCGTGTTGCCTTTGTACGTAGAGCTCTCGACTCCTTTGGATTTGATGGAAACTTCTCGTTCTTTAAGTATTCTATGTACTTGTTTCTCCAATCCCAGGTCAAACTTGTGGAGTTTATCTTGGCATGACCTTCTTCGATCACCGATCTCATGAGTTGTACGATAGTCCCCGAGTTGAGCTCGTCATCTTTGACCAATGAACCTAAGTTTGCAAGAGCGTTGGCCTCGCTATTTTGTTCTCGAGTTACATGTTGCAAGGTCCATTCCTTGAATCGATGTACATTTACTTGTAGTTTATCCAAGTACCTCTGCATTCGGTCTTCTCGGACTTCAAAGGTCCTGTTAACTTGATTTACCATGAGGAGGGAATCACACTTGGCCTCGATGACCTCTGCTCCCAAGCTTTTAGCCAACTCGAGACGTGCAATCATGGCCTCATACTCAGCCTCATTGTTAGTTAATTTTGAAGTCTTGATAGATTGTCTAACTACATTACCCGTGGGTAGTTTTAGTACGATGGCTAGCCTGGGCCCCTTCACGTTCGAAGCACCATCCATAAAGAGGATCTAAACTCCCGAGGATGTACCCGATTTTATTATCATTTCTCTTTGAACCTCGGGTACGAGGGTCGGCGTGAAGTTTGCCATGAAGTCTGCCAAGATTTGAGACTTGATGGCGATTCGGGGACGATATTCAATATTGTACCCGCTGATTTCTACGGCCCATTTGGCCAATCGACCCGAAAGCTTTAGTTTGTGCAAAATATTTTGAAGTGGATAAGTTGTTACAACACATATCAGATGACATTGAAAATATGGCTTTAATTTCCTAGAGGCGCTTATTAATCAAGCACTAATTTTTCTAAGTGTGGATATCTGGCTTCGATCTCACCTAAGGCCCGACTAACATAATAGACAGGGAATTGCGTACCTTGTTCTTCTCGGACTAGGACTCCACTTACAGCTATTTTTTAGACTGCCAAGTACAAGTAAAGTTGTTCGTCCGCTTTCGGGGTGTGAAGCAGCGGTGGGCTCGATAAATATCGCTTTAGTTCCTCCAAGGCCTAGTGTCATTCCAGAGTCCATGTAAAGCTACTTTTCTTCTTAAGCTGCGAGAAAAATCGGTGGCTCCTATTTGAGGATCTCGAAATGAATCGCCCTAGGGCAGCTATGCACCCCGTTAGACGCTGCACGACCTTTATATTATCTACAATCGTGATATCCTCTATATCTTTGATTTTATCAGGGTTGATCTCGATCCCCCGATTGGACACCATGAATCCAAGAAACTTGCCCGAGCCAACTCTAAACGTACACTTTTCTGGGTTGAGCTTCATATTGTACTTCCTCAGTATATCGAAAGTCTCCTGCAAATGCTTAAATGGTCCTCTGCTTGCAGGGACTTAACTAATATGTCATCAATATAAACTTCTATTGATTTTCCTATCTGTTATTCAAACATTCGGTTTACTAGGCGTTCATAAGTTACACCAGCATTTTTTAGTCCGAACGGCATTACATTATAACAGTAGGTGTCGTATTTAGTAATAAACAAGGTCTTTTCATGATCCTCTGGGTTTATCTGTATTTGGTTGTACCCGGAGTAGGCATCGAGAAAATTGAGAATCTCGTGGCCAGTCGTGGCATTGACAATATGATCTATATTAGGCAAAGGAAAAGAATTCTTAGGGCATGATTTGTTCAAGTATTTATAATCTACGCACATTCTAAGTTTATTTTCCTTTTTAGGGACAACACGACGCTTTCTAACCATTCGGGATATTTTACTTCCTGAAAGGATCCTATTTTGATAAGTTTGGTTACCTCGTCCTTGATGAATGCATGCTTAACCTCGGACTGGGGCCTTCTTTTCTGCTTCACCGGATGGAACTTCAGGTCCAGTCTTAATCTATGGGTAGTGATTTCCAGTGGGATCCCTGTCACATCGATATGGTACCAAGGAAGCAATCCATGTTATCTAAAAGCAATTGAATAAGTTTTTTCCTAAGCTTGGGGGTTAACCCGGTGCCCAGGTATACTTTTCGTTCGGGCAGATACTTTATCAGTATGACTTGTTCCAGCTCTTTGACAGTTGTCTTGGTGGCGTCGGATTCATCGGGAATTATAAAGGATCGAGGAATCCAATAGTCGGCGTCCTCGTCAGTCCCATGTTTTTCCGATTGGGTCGAGGCTGGTGTCTGTGGTTGCTATTTGACCTCCTATTTTCCCTTCGAATCTGATCTCTTTGCTGATGAGAGTGTCAATATTGGTATTACTTCGTCGATTGCAAATATCTCCTTGGCAGCGTGTTGCTCCCCGTACACTGTTGACTCACTTCGGTGTCGAGAACTTCAGAATTCCAATCGCCTTGATTATTCTAAGGTCTCCATTGTTGTTGACTAGGGCCTTGGTAGTTGTTTCTTTTCCCTTGAAAGTTGTTCACATACTGGACCTCTTCATTTTGATCATTGTAAGAATCACCTTGATCAAACCCACTATTATCTTGCACAAAATTCTCCACTCTTTGTTGCACTGGTGGACTTCTTGTTCTTCTCTTGTTTACCACCATATTGACTCCCTCCATAGCATTTACTTGCCTCGGGTTTTTCACTTGTTGAAGTTGAGCCTTTGCCAATTGGTTCATGGTGGTTGTCAACTCGAGTATTGCTTGCCCATGGTCATGTAACTCTTTATGAAGAAGAATCACATTTGGATCACCTTGTGGATTATTGGCTCTAGATTGCCACGCTAATGAAGTATCCTCCATCTCATATCACACGCCTCCGCATAAGGCGTAGTCATGGAATTTCGACCGGCAAGTTGATTCACTACACATTAGTTGGTGGTATTGATCCCCCAATATAAAGTATGTTGAATCATGTTTTCTGTCATACCATCGTTGGGGCACTCTTTCACCATTGTCCTATATATTTCCCATATCTCGTGTAGTGGTTCATTAGGCTCTTGCTTGAATTCTAGAATTTCATCCCGAAGAATGGCCATGTGCCCGGAAGAGAAGTACTTTGAAAAATATTTCTCCGCTAGTTCATCCCAAGTACGAATGGAATGATTTGGCAAACGTTCCAACCGATCTAAAGCTTTCCGCGTAGAGAGAAGGGAAAAATCCTTAGCCTCAAAGCATCCTCGGAGACATTTGTTTGTTTTCTTCCCCAACACGTATCAACGAACCCCTTCAAATATTTACATGCATTTTGACCTGGTGCACCGGTGAATAACCCTCGTTGCTCGAGAAAAGTGAGCATCACGTTGGTTATTTGAAAGTTTCCCGCCCTAATAGGGGGTGGGACTATAGCACTTGCATACCTTTCATTCGGCAACACCCGGTGTGGAGCCGCTCATGGTGGAGGTGGGGGTGGAGCGGGAACATTGTCTTGAGGCGGTCGGCCTCGTCTATTGGATTGAGGTTCAAGAGGGACCTCATCCATTGCATAATCATCAACGTCAACATCCCCCACGGCTATTTTTCCGAGCTCATTATTTTCCATGATTGCACCTACAATACTCACAGGTTAGTAACAAGGAAGGAAAAGAAGATATTCCAAAAACACACCTAAATATATATCTAACACCATCTTTTAGCTCCCCGGCAACGGCTCCAAAAATTGATCTCGTCCAATTTCACTCCTTATTTGAGGATATGAAACGGTCGACGCAATAATAATACCCAACGGAGTCGGGGTCGAATTCCACAGGCAGCTATGTGAATAGGTGTTGGTAGTATATATTTTAGCGCGTGAGTTTGTATATCTTAATTTGCACTTCGGCAAATATTGGGTT
Source organism: Nicotiana knightiana (assembly GCA_005239525.1). NCBI lineage: Eukaryota > Viridiplantae > Streptophyta > Magnoliopsida > Solanales > Solanaceae > Nicotiana > Nicotiana knightiana. The sequence goes on along the minus strand of ML404686.1, from coordinate 19,899 downwards.
TTTTTTTGGAAATCTAATTTAGACTACAGTTTCAATTTTAAGAATGAACGTAGGAAATTATTTTTGATTATTTTTCAAATGATAAAAACGCCTAGGGCTATGATCTTCACCTAGGTGTTCTCTTAATGGGTTGTAAACTTTAAAGCTTGTTTTATTGGTGGGGGTGTATTATAGCTATCAACACTCAAGTACCCACCCAATACCTCTCTTTTAGAGAGTGATTTTGCCCAATTTGGCTTTCTCAAGTCCAAATGGGTATTGAACAAAGCACTTGATAATAAGCTCAAATCGAGTTTTACTATATCTAGGTTCAACTCTTAATTGGTCTTATCAATCTCTTGATTGACCCAATTTCTTGCCAGCCAAGTCTTCCTAGACTAAGTCTCTCTTTCAAGTAGAGACCAAGTCAAAAAGGTATGAAATAATATTTGCAACCATTAATTTTTCAAATAAAAGAAAGAACAAGGCTAGATAATCAACACCCAACCATAAACAAGCAATAAATCAAACACTCATTAAGTTTACACACTAGGGTTGGGTCACAACCCAAGTAAAAATCTAGCTACTCATGCTTAAATTATAAGAAATAGAAGAAGTGATAATTAAATCCATATTAATAATTAGACTGATGAAATTAATATTCAAAAAGCTCAAAATAACAAAATCTAGCAGTCCACACTTTGCTTCAGCCTGACAGGAATAGAAACCAGCGGCCGCATAATTCTGAATTGCGGTCATACTTCTCTCTTTTTGCGGTCCGCACATTTCTGAGTGCGGCCGCACATTGCTCTTCTGCGGACCGCACAAATGTGGTTGCGGCCACGTAGTTGTTCTTCTGCGACCGCACAAAAATTGTGCGGTCCGCACTTCTGTTGAACTTGAGATGTAGGTTCTCTGAACTCTTGCTCTTTCCTAGTTTCTACGACTGCACATGTCATGTGCTGACCACACTCTGCACTTGTCTCTGATAGGAGTTTCTTCACATTCTACGGTCGCTGATGATAATCTGCGGTCCACATTTGTGAGCTTTTGTGCCTGTTTTTGTCCTTAGTTCAGATCACTCCTTCTTGAGATGGATTTCATCTTTGGGTCTCATTTTCCACTATTCCTGCAATTAAGCATATTTCATCAGTTTTCGGGAACACATTTAAATGCTTTTGGACTAAAATGAAAGCAAAAAGGTGCTAATAAGGGTCCGAAAGCAACGATCTTATTTGTTATCGGAGAGAATGATATTCATAAAGGTGAGATAAATAACTTCCACCCGGTAACACTTAATGGAAAATATTCTACAGCATTAAGTACATGGTCCGTTACAGAGAATATGGTATTCACTGCCAACCGTTAAACATTCTTCAATCGCCCTCATAATTGTCACTAAAGAGGGGCTTGATCCTGGGACCTTGTTCCCTAGGTGCAATTATAAATAGTGAGCTCTATTATCATTGTAAAGAACACGAATTTTCTGCCAAACATATGTTATACTTTGTTCAGAACTAAATACAATTTCACTCTTTTGCTTATTTATATTGTCATTACTGCCTCTGGAAGCCCTGATCAGGGAACCACAACTTCTGTTGTTTTACTTCAACTTCAAGGCTAAGTCTTACATTTTTGTCTAATTTATTTATTATGTTGGGATCAAATTGATTCACTTGTCTATAAACCACGTATAAATTCAACTATATTGTTTTATGAGTAAACAGTTTGGCGCCCACCGTGGGGCTTAAATAGTTGTGTAATTGAGTTGATCCTTGCATCTATTCTTAGCAAAAATCATAGAAAATGGCAGATAATGGTGCCAACATCGTACAAAACAGTTAGTCCTAAGGAAATCAGCCTCAGCACGAGGATTTAATCAGCGATACCAGCAACGAGGGGAAGAGGCCACACCGATTCACGGCGGGCGATATCCCCGACATGTTCGAGAGGTGACTCCTGATGATGCTGAAGACGAATGTCATTGAAACAGTAAGAATCTTGAGAGAGCATTATAGACCATCTCACACGACAAGATCATTTCATAACAAAGTTACAGAAGGTGTTCTCGGGTGCTTCCAACAATGCAAATGGACTAGGTCTATTTCCTCTCGGTGCTCCTGCAAATCAAACAATACAGAGGGTCGACAACAACACTCTGAGGGGCGAGGTCAGATACGATGGGATCGGGGGGGAACGATAGCGGATCCGTTCACAACAACAAAATTAATCCCTTTAAAATCAAACTCATGCGATTTATGAGGAAAATAAACACCCAAGTGGATCAAATTCCGAGGTCACCACCAGTGCTGAAAGGACCGGACTCAAAGAAGTATACACAGTTTCCATTCAAACCAAGCGCGACACCTGAATTGATCCCGAAGCGGTTCAAAATGCCAGACGTGTCAAAGTATGATGGGACTTTAGATCTCCAGGAGCACATCACCACCTACACAACGACGATGAAGGGGAACGATTTAGCTCCACACAAGATTGATTCAGTCTTATTGAAGAAATTTGGGGAGACCCTTATGAAGGGAGCCCTGACATGGTATTCGCTTTTTCCCGAGCACTCCATAGATTCCTTTGAGATGCTTGCGAACTCTTTCATCAAGTCCCATGTCGGGTCTAGAAAGGTGCAGGCCCAAAAGGCCGACATATTCAGGATTGCACAAAGACGGTCTGAATTATTGCGGGAGTTCGTGACCAGCTTCCATAAGGAAAGGATGTTGCTACCAGCCGTACTGGACGAATGGGAAACTGAAGCATTCACCAAAGTTCTGAATCCGAGAAGTTTTGACGCTTCCTGAAAATTGAAAGAAATTTTTCTCGAGTTCCAGGCAACAACTTGGGTGGATGTACACAACTTGTATGAGTCAAAGATAAGAATTGAGGATGATCAGCGCGGTTTCCCTCCGTCGTCCAAGGGTCGGGACCAGGAGAAGAATAAAGAGGAATCAAAGGATTATTTCGACACAGATCGGCGGTCTTCAAGGGGTTGATTTTTGCCCTATGAATGGGCCGAAGGACCCAGCAGAGGTTTCCAGTCGGCAGATAGATTCACTACCGATAGGAGAGCTGATCACGGCCAGAATAACAGTTCATTATAGGACAATAAGACATCGGGTTCTTGAGATTCTTCCTACCCCAGGATTTCCAAATAAAACTTCAACGTCAAAGTAGTGCAGTTGGTGTTAGCTATAAGAAACATTAAAGAAGCATGATTCCCGAAGCCAATGAGATTCTATCCCAGCCAAAGGGATCCTAATTTGTGGTGTGAATAACATAGGACAAACAATCACCGAACTGTGGACTACCGGCATCTGCGCGAAGAGGTGGAAACATTGCTGAAAAATGGCCATCTCAGAGAGTTCTTGAGTGACCAATCTAAAAACAATTACGACTGCAATCGCGATAATGCATAGGCTTCGAAAGAAGGAGAGGATCCTCCACGTTTGACGATCAACATGATTTTCGAGGGGGGGGTAACGAGATTAATGGTGTGACATTTTCGGCGGCAAAAAAGACAAAAATATCGGTAACCCACAGTAAAAGACTCCAGGATTTGTCAAGGACGACATTACTTTCACGGAGGAAGACGCGAATGGATTTCTACTATTGCATAACGACGCCCTGGTAATCTCTCTAAATGTCTTAGATTTTAAAATTAAACGATTTCTTGTGGACCCAGGAAGTTCGGCCACTGTTATCTAGTGGAGAGTGCTAGAGAAATCCAAGCTCACCTAAAGTATCACTCCGACCACGAAACTCCTCGTTGGTTCAATATGGCAAGCGTGACAACCCGAGGAGAGATCCTTCTACCCACGAATGCAGAGGGAGTGATGAAGACGACCCTTTTTGAGGTAGTGGATGGCGATATAGGGATACAATATCATCCAGGGGAGACCATGGTTGCACGAGATGAATGTCGTATCATCAACATATCATCAGTTTTTTAAATTCCCAACTCCCGAGGAAATTAAACAAATAAGAGGAGACCAACTGGCGGCAAAGGAGATGAATGCAATCTCGGTTTCTAGTATCAAAGGGAAGGAACATGTAGCATAGTAATTACAGGAGTCGGCGCCTGCTCCCGAGCCGAGTAAAGTCAACCAGGGGGAGGAGGAGTCGGAATCCTATCAGGTACCAAGATACTTCCAAGTACCAGAAGAAAAGGATGCAACAAAATCCACGGCGGAAGAACTTGAACAAGTCGTGTTGTGGGGGGGTCTGCCAATATAAGCCTGATGTTCTGGGCACGGGGCATGACCTTCCTCTTCTTTCGTGGCCTCACCGGCTCCTCCTCCTGCACTGACTGAGGCAATGGTTGCTGCTCTGGCTGGGGCTCTGTGGGGTCTGCTAGTAGCATCTCCAAAGGGATCTGATCGCCTGATAGCTTGTCGACCTCCTTTCTCAGCTTTGCCACCTCCTCCTTTGACGCCCTGGTCTTCCTCAGCGTCTTTTTTTCTTTGGCCAGATTTTCCAATGCACTCTCATGTGCACCCACTACGTCCAATATTTTCTTCTGATTCTCCAAAATTTCTTTCAGAGTGTCCTTAATGGACTGCGGGACCTGTGGGGGAGAGGAGTAACTGGGGCTACCACGGTTGTAGAAATTGTAGTCAACTTTGTAGTAGTTGACTGCATCCAGTTGGTGAGGCTAGTGAGAGTCATGTTCAGTCATTGAGCAGTCATGGGATAGGCTCTGGTGGAGGGGATGTCTGTAGTTGTGGAGGAAGATGGGACTGGAGCCTCCTCTGGAATGGCAGGCTGGGGCAGTGAAGGTTCCGCCACTACCACTGGCTCTTCAGACTGGCTAGTGGAGGCAACCGACTTTCCCTTTGACTTCTTTTTGGGGTTATCCTCATCTTTCAAGTCATACCAGGAGAAAGGTGCTTTAGGCTTGACTTTGGTGTCAAAGCGCTTCATAGTCACTTCCTGGTCTTCACAATACATGGTCAGGTAATGAGGATAAGGGTAAGAAGTATCACCTGTGCCGACCACTCGGCTAATGACCTTGGACATCACACTCCCCACATTGATGGGGTATCCAGCCATGATAGATGCTATTAATACATCCCTACTGAGAGGGAGTGTCTGGTCATGATGAGTCGGGTCTAACCTGCTACATACAAAAGCTCCCATCCTTTAGCTTCGAAGTTCAGGGTCCTCCTAGTGATAGTCTTTCCAGCCGTTAACCACTCTGGGGTGTCCCCGGGCTTGGCCAAGTGCAAAGCCAACCAATTTCTCGCAGCATCCTTTTCAGCAAGTTTTTCCCGGTATAATGAATCATCCACATCATCCATCTCCAAATAGTTATTTAGTGAAGGTCCGTCAAAAGGCACAGTGGGATTGCGAACTTTGGATGCCTTTGAGTCCTTTTCCAAAAAAAAAAAGCAAATAGCTGAGAACTCCTTCACTATATGCTCATTGGCCTCCGAAACATGCTCAGTGAAATAGGACCATCATTTCCTGTCTCGGAATTGCTGCCTCACATTAGGGTTGTATGTGGATAAATCTTTCATTGAGAAGGTGCGCTACGGGATAAGAGATCGTGCAGTCCACAACTCCCTAAATCTATGGAATGCTTTCTCACTTACAAAACGATCCTTCCACACATCCGGGTTCCTAGTGCGCTCTACCCCTTCAACCACCTGCGCATCCCCTTTGCTGTCACTTGAATTCTCCCCAGATAAGGAAGCTGTAGGGGAAGTAGAATATGAGTGTTCACTGGAGGTGGATTTGGCTGGAGACACTGCTCGTGCTGGGGTTGGGAGAGATGAGACTGGGTCAATTAGGGATGACTGTGATGAGGCCTCCTCTGACGGAGCATATTCACTTCCTGATGGTGAAGGAGGAGAGTCTATAACCCGACTGGGCCGTCGTGATGACTGAGGCAATGTAACTTTTGAAGGTTGCCTTGGTGCCCCCGGGCCTCTCCCCCTTTGAGTTTCTCCTCTACCCGTGTTTTTACGACCTCCTCCACGAGATAGTACCATTGCCTGCAAAGTACACATAAGTGAACATGGTTAGTTTCCTGAACATTGATGTGTAGACACTTGAGTCGTCACTGAAGTTTAAGCATATTGGAATGAAGCAAGACATACTGGACAGACTTCGCGGATTGCGAAAAATCGACCGCGTCCGCGAAAGTGTAATCATGCTTTGAGCAGGACACACTGGACTGACTTCGCGGACCGCAAAAAGTCGACCACGGCCGCAAAAGTCTAATCATGCTTTGAGAAGGACACACTGGACTGACTTCGCGGACCGTAAAAAGTCGATCGTGGCCGCGAAAGTCTAATCATGCTTTGAGAAGGACATACTGGACTGACTTTGCGGACCGCGAAAAGTCGACCGCGGCCGCGAAGTTCTAATCAAACTTAAGCAAAATAAAGCACCGCGGTCCGCAAAAAATGGACCGCAGACCGCGAAAACGGATATTTACCTAGGGTTCCCAGAATTTGCATTTTCTACGCTAAAGTGTTCATTGAGTGAAGTCCTATATAAGTAATCAGTGCAATTGCATTCCAAAGGAATATTTTGAACCTATTTGGGCCAACCCTAACATTTACAAGCCTAGAAAGAGAAAATAATAATGAAAAAGAAATTGAAACTAAAGAAAATAAAGAAATTAAGAAGTTAATGAAGCATAAATACACTTACTAGATGTTGGGATGAAAGTATGGATGCAAGCAATGAGTTTCAGAGGATGCAAAAGTGAGACACGGTTGAAAGTGGCTTAGGCTAGCTACAGTGGGAAAAGTGTGAAATGAAACCCTCAAGTCCTATTTATGGGAAGAGTTGGGAACCACCCCACTTACCTGCCGCGGACCGCGAAAATTTGACCACGGTCCGCGTCATTCAATGGCATAAGGCTTACGAGGCAGAAGGGATTTGCGGACCGCAAAAAGTCGACCGCGGTCGCGAAGTCTATTTCCAGAGCACTGTGTTTGCATCATATTGACTTTGCGGACCGCAAAAAGTCGACCGCGGCCGCGAAGTCAATTTCCAGTGAGCTTTTGTTTCTATAATCAGCCAAATTCCTGTGTCAAAATCATCCTACACATCCAAAAACCAGTTAGTGTAAAAGTGAAACCTAATTTACCAAGAAAAACAAAGAAAATGAAAGTAAAGACACATGGGTTGCCTCCTAAGAAGCGCCTGATTTAACGTCGCAACACGACACATTTTACTGGGATCATTGGAGATGAAGAAGTGCCACCACGTGGTTGTCATCAACTTTTCCAAGATAGTGTTTTACCCGGTGACCATTCACTCTAAATACTTCACCATTTTTTTTCTTGAGGTCAAGAGCCCCAAATGGAGTAACAAATACCACTTCAAAAGGGCCACTCCACTTAGACTTTAGCTTCCCGGGAAATAACCTCAACCGAGAATTGAACAATAAGACCAAGTCACCAACTTTGAACTCTTTTCCTCGAGCATATTTGTCATGTAGGTACTTCATTTTGTCCTTATACAAGGACGAACTGGAGTACGCATGGAATCTAAACTCATCCAACTCATTCAATTGCTCCACTCTAAGATTTGCAGCTACATCCCATTCCAAGTCCAACTTTTTCAAGGCCCACATAGCCTTGTGCTCCAATTCCACCGGAAGGTGGCATACTTTTCCAAAGACCAATCGATATGGAGACATCCCAATTAGGGTCTTGTAGGCGGTCCGGTAAGCCCAAAGAGCATCATCTAATTTTTTAGCCCAGTCGGTTCTATTGGCATTGACCGCTTTGGATAATATGCTCTTTATCTCCCTGTTAGACACTTCAACTTGGCCACTAGCCTGAAGGTGGTATGGGGTAGTGACTTTATGGTTGACCCCATACTTAGAAAGCAAGGAGTCAAAGGCTTTGTTGCAAAAATGTGACTCCCCGTCACTGATGATGGCTCGTGGAGTTCCAAACCTAGTAAAGATATTCTTCTTGAGAAAGGTTATCACACTCCGAGCCTCATTGTTTGGTAAGGCTATGGCCTCCAGCCATTTTGACACATAATCAATCGCGACCAAGATGTACGTGTTCCCACATGAACTCACGAATGGCCCCATGAAGTCAATGCCCCAAACATCAAAGATATCTACCTCAAGAATTGAGTTTAAAGGCATCTCATCCTTTTTGGAAATTCCCCCGGATCTTTGGAATTCATCACACCTCTTCACTAGGGTACTAGAATCCTTATACAAAGTGCGCCAAAAGAACCCACAACTAAGCAATTTAGAAGCAGTTCTCACCCCTCCGTGATGACCACCATACGGCGAGGAGTGGCAAGACTCAAGGATGGCTAGTTGCTCTTCCTCCGGTACACATCGTCGGATTACCCCATCGGTGCAAATCTTGAATAAATAAGGCTCATCCCAATAGAAATCCAAGCTATCCCTCCGAAGCTTCTTCCTTTGGTTAGAAGAGAGCTCACAAGCGTCAACTCCGGCGACTAGGAAATTAGAAATACCGCAAACCATGGCATTTCTCTCATGGACATTGAAAGGAGTTGTTCATCCGGGAAACTATCATTGATCTCAAGTCCGTCACAAGGACGTCCTTGCTCTTCCAACCGGGACAAATGATCGGCAACTTGATTCTCACTCCCTCTTCGGTCCACTATCTCTAGATCAAACTCTTGTAACAACAAAACCCATCTCATAAGTCTTGCCTTGGAATCCTTTTTGGTCATGAGGTACCGGAGTGCTGCATGGTCAGTGTGAACCATGACTTTGGCACCCATTAAATAAGCTCGAAATTTTTCCATGGCAAAGACTATAGCTAGAAGCTCCTTCTCCGTGACTGTTTAGTTCATTTGAGCAGAATTCATTGTCTTGCTGGCATAGTAAATTGGATGAAACACTTTGTTCACCCTTTGCCCAAGCGCAACACCCACAACAACATCACTTGCATCACACATAAGCTCAAATGGGGCACTCCAATCCGGTACCGTGATGATGGGAGTGGTAGTGAGCTTGTGTTTTAAGAGTTCAAAAGCTTGCATACACTGCTCATCAAAATTGAATTTGGCATCCTTCTCTAAAAGCTTGCATAATGGATTCACCACCTTAGAGAAATCTTTGATAAACCGCCGGTAAAAACCGGCATGGCCAAGAAAGCTCCGGACTCCTCTCACTGAAATAGGTGGTGGCAGTTTTGAAATAACCTCGATCTTTGCCTTATAAACCTCAATGCCATTCTTTGAAATCTTATGGCCCAAAACAATTCCTTCCTCCATCATAAAGTGGCATTTTTCCCAATTCAAGACCAAATTTGTTTCTTCACATCAAGCAAGGACTTTATCAAGATGACTCAAGCATTCGTCAAAAGAATCCCCGACGACACTAAAGTCGTCCATAAATACTTCAAGAAATTCCTCCACCATGTCGGTGAAGATTGACATCATACATCTTTGGAAAGTAGTTGGGGCATTACAAAGCCCGAATGGCATTCGAGCAAAGGCAAAAGTGTCATATGGGAAAGTGAAGGTGGCCTTCTCTTGATCCTCCGGGGATATCAAAATTTGATTATATCCAGAATACCCGTCAAGGAAGCAATAATAGGCTTGACCTGCAAGCCTATCCAACATCTGATCCAAGAATGGTAAAGGAAAATGGTCTTTTCAGGTCACCATGTTGAGCTTGTGGTAGTTCATGCACACCCGCCATCCGGTAACCATTCTTGTAGGAATGAGCTCTTTCTTATCATTTTTTATCACTGTCATTCCACCCTTTTTCGGAACGCATTGGACCGGAGAAGTCCAAGCACTATCCGAAATTGGATAGACCACACCCGCATCAAGCCATTTTATGATCTCTTTTTTCACCACATCTTGCATAGCTTAATTGAGTCTTCTTTGATGTTCAATAGAGGGTTTGACTCCATCCTCCAATATAATCTTGTGCATGAAAAAGGCGGGGCTAATACCCCGAATATCAACCAAGGTCCAACTAATTGCTTTCTTCCTCCTCCTTAGCACTTTTAAAGTTGAGTCAACCTGCAATTGGGTTAGGCAAGAGGAAAGAATAACTGGTAAAGTACAAGAGGGACCAAGGTATTCATACCTGAGGTGGGAAGGAAGCGGCTTCAACTCCAGATTCAGAGGTTCTTTAATGGATGGCTTTGTTGGTGGGGTCTTCCTGTTCTCCAAGTCCAATGACAATTTTCTGGGAGCATAGGAATAAGACCCCATGCCTTGAAGGGCATGGGAGCTCTCAAGTATACCATACACCACTGAGTCCTCATGATTCAACAAGGACAACTCCACAGGATCATCAACATGGATCATAACACTGGCATCATCAATAATAATCTCGGACACAAGGTCAATAAATGAGCACACTTCGGTGTTGTTGGGCTGCTTCATAGATTTGCACATGTGGAAGACCACTTTCTCATCACCAACTCTGAATGTAAGTTCCCCAGCTTCAACATCGACCAAGGCCTTCCCGGTGGCAAGGAAAGGCCTCCCCAAGATAATAGGAACCTCAAAATCAACCTCACAGTCGAGGATAACAAAATCTGTTGGCAAATAGAACTTGTCCACTCTCACTAAGACATCATCAATAATACCTAGGGGCCTCTTCATTGATCGGTCCGCCATTTGCAAACACATGTAGGTCGCCCTAGTTTGTCCCATCCCCAAGGTCTTGAACACAGAATATGGCATCAAATTTATGCTTGCCCCAAGATCACATAGGGATTTTGCAAAGTCTGCACTCCCAATTGTGCAAGGAATAGTGAAAGCACCTGGATCTTCAAGTTTTGGTGCCATGGAGTGAACAATAGCACTCACTTGGTGAGTCATCTTAATGGTCTCACAATCCATGGATCATTTTTTTGTCACCAAGTCCTTCATGAATTTAGTGTAGCCTGGCATTTGCTCCAAGGGCTCAACCAAAGGAACATTTATGGTGAGACTCTTCATCATATCAAAGAACTTTTTAAACTGGGTCTCTTGATTTTGTTTTGCCAATCTCTAAGGATAGGGAGGAGGTGGCCTAGGCAATGGTGCCTTTGGGACCACCGGTTCCGACATGTCAATTATGTGTTCCCTAGATGGATTCACATTTCTATCCAAATCCTCCCTATTGTCATGAATGTCAATTCTTACCTCACCTTCACTTGGCTCATCCAATGCTTGCTCCACATCAGCTGGTAGCTCATCTTGGGGTACAACTTCATCATCATCAACAACTTTCTTTTTTTCTGAAGCACTTGCCTCCACACCTTTTCCACTCCGAGTGGTTACTGCCATAGCATGACCGGTGTTGTTGTTGTTCCCACCCTTGGGGTTCACCACTGTATCACTTGGTAGTGCACCCTTTGGGCGTGTGTTTAAGGCTTGTGAAATCTGGCCCATTTGTACTTCAAGGTTTCGGATGGAAGTAGTGTGAGAGGATATCTGGGCATCGGATTCTGCATTCCTCTCCATCATATGTTTGAACATGTTTTCTATCTGACCCATTTTCGATCTTGAAGAACTTTGCCCATGAGATTGATATGGAGGAGGGTTGCTTGGTTGTTGGTACATTGGGGGCCTTTGAAAACACGACCCCCGATTACCTTCACCTCCCCAGTTGTTGTTGTTATTTCTTCCATTCCAATTCCCTTCATTTTTGTTCCCCCATTGTCGGTCATTATTATTGTTCCATTGACTATCATTGGTATTGTTCCAATTTCTAGCATTGTTATTGTTCCAGTTTCGTGGCCTTTGGTTCCCCTAGTTTTGTGTATTACCTTGCCCTTCGTAGTTGTTTGCGCACATAACATCTTCATTTTGGTCGTTGTAACTTTAACCTTGTTCATGACCACTTGGCCCTTGATCACCATGGTTTTGCTTAACATTTCCCCGAGGTCTCCTTTGGTTCCTTGCATATGAACTCCTTCCATAGCATTTACTTGCTTAGGCCCTTGCAAATATTGGAGTTGGGATTTAGCAAGTTGGTTCATGGTTGTTGTAACCTCGGCAATTGCTTGCCCGTGTTCTTGGAGTTCCTTGTGGAGACTATTCACACTGGTTTTCCCTTGAGGCATATTTTCTCTACTTTTCCAAGCCGAAGATGTGTCGTCCATTTCATCAAGAATCTCACATGCCTCGGGTATGTCATCTTCATAAAATTACCACCAGCCAATTGGTTGACCACACATTGGTTTACCGTGTTGATTCCCCGGTAGAATGTTTGTTGTATCATAGCCTCGGTCATGTCATTGTTAGGGCATTCCTTGACCATGGTTCTATAGCGTTCCCATATTTCATGTAGGGGCTCGTTTGGCTCTTGTTTGAATGCTAAAATCTCATCTCGAAGGGCTGCCATATGGCTTGGGGAGAAAAAGCTTGCAATAAATTTATCTGCAAGCTTGTCCCAAGTGGATATAGAATGGTTTGGGAGACGCTCAAGCCAATCCAATGCTCTTCCCCTAAGTGAGAACGGTAACAACTGCAACCTTAATGCGTCCTCAGACACATTAGTTTTCTTACTCCCCCAACATGTATCAACAAAGCCTTTGAGATGCTTATAGGCATTCTGATGGGCGGCTCCGGTGAAGTATCCTCTTTGCTCTAGGAGAGTGAGCATAACATTTGTGATTTGGAAGTTCCCCGCTCGAATCCTTGGCGGGACTATTGCACTAGCATACCCCTCGTTTGGAAGGACCCGAGGAGCAGCTCTAGGAGCTGGAGGTGGGGGAGGGTCTGGAACATCATCCTGAATATTGGCCTGTCGGCCTCTTCTTTGTGGAGGAATTTGATTGATTTCATCTTCTTGATTGTCATAAACCTCCTCCCCCGGAATCACATTTCCTAGCGGATCGGCCATTGTACCTAAGTACACCAAACAAGGAAGTTAAAAATAGAAGGAAAGAAAAACACACTACGGTTCTAGTCACAAATATAGTCACAACGTTAAAGCTCCCCGGCAACGGCGCCAAAAAGTGACAGCAACTGCACCCACACTACTATATAAGTATGAAGGCAAAGGTCGTGTAGCTTTTACCCGGATGGTCGGGATCGAATCCACATGGAGCCTATAGATGGGAATGAGTGTATCAGCGATCTAGAAGGGTCGAGTGTTTCTAATTGCACTTCTAAACATCGGTTGGTGCTGAACTATACTAAATGTATTATATTGTTTGTAAGCTAATTAATGATTAACTTTGTTTTGTGCTTTTGTTGTTGTTTTCTAATGTTGATAAAGCCACTAGGGTCGTGACTGTGGCCTAAGTGGATACACAAAGGGACTCAATTCTAAGGTCGGGGAATTTGCTAGGGATATAGCTATAACCAAAGCACGAAGGTGCTCACTCTATACCTCTCGGTAGTTTGAGTGATTATACCCTAATTGCCTCTCTCGAGCCCAATTGGGTGCCCAATAATCAAGCAATATAGGCTTAGGTAGGATGTTACTCTCTCGAGGCTTAACCCGTTAACTAGGGCTCAAGTTGGTTTTACCATTTCTAGGTTTAACCCCTTTGATTGGGACTACCAATCTCTTGATAATGCCCTAATTTCCTATTAGGCTAATTTCTAGACTCAAGTCTTCTTTCTCAAGAAAGACCCAAGTCATGAAAAGGTTAATTAGTGTTTGCAACCACTAATTATAGCAATAAAAACCTTGAAATAACCTAAATAGCTAACACCCATTAATTTTCCAACCTTAATTTCAAAACCCCATTATATACTCACACTAGGGTTGAGCCACAACCCTAGCTAATGGGTCTAGCTACTCATAATCAAAGATGAGAACAATGATAGAGAAAAAGAATAACCCATTTAGTTAATTCCTAACAATGAAATAGAAGTTTTTAATGTTAAAAATGCAAGAATAAAGCTAAAGAAATAAAAACCCTAAAATATTCACGAGCTCTCTACTCTGAAAAACAGCTGATATCTTCCAGATCTGTAAATAAATTATAAAATAGTCTATTTATAGTCTGCCAAATTTTCGGACAAAAATACCTCTGAAGTACCACCGCGGACCGCAAAAACACGACCGCGGTCCGCGAAAACGTTAGGACCTCACTGGAATGCCACCGCAGTCCGCAAAACTTCGACCGCGGCCGCGGTGGGAACTTGCAATTCTTGGGTATCACTGGAACTCCACCTCAGTCCGTAAAACTTCAACCGTGGCTGCAATGGCTGATGACTTGAATTTCTGACTCACTGAAAATGCACTGCGGTCCGCGAAAACACAACCGCAGCCGCGGTGGCCTCTTTGTCTTGAGCAGCTTTGTTGGGTTTGCTCCTTGTGCCGGATTCACTCCTATTTTGAGCATATTTTAGACTAAATGCCTTCATTTCTGGTTCAATCCTGCAACAAGCACAACGTATAAGCTTTCGGGGCTATTTTATGTAAAATTGTATCCAAAATTCGCGTATAAGGGAACGGAAACGAGGCAAAAAGCCAAGTTATCAAAAATATTGGTGGAATAAAAGTTCATTAATCGAGCCAAGGTTATATCCTCTTCCGTCTCCTAGCATAGATGTCGAAGACAAGCAAATGTCTTCCAAACATAAGGACTATTTGTGCCAGGCAGACCTGGTAATGGATGCAGAACTCCGCGATAACAGAGTCAAGCTCCCCGCTCAAATAGAATGGCCCCAAAGTGAAGGGATACATATAAAAATATGTGAAACCCTTCTTGGGTAAGGTTATCCGCTCCGCTAGGTCAGGAGCGATGATGTTTAAATCGGGGCAATGGCAGTCTTCCTTCACAACAGGAATGCTGGAAGGACGAATAGAAGAAGGATACAAGCCAACACCCCACGTGCGAGGATTAGCAGTATGGTACTTCACTTCAAAGTCCTTAGTTGTGACAAGACTCCTTGGAATGATAGTGCTCACTGTAGGAGGATTATCAACTTTACCTTTGTTCTTTGAGGAACTAGGGTTTCTAGAAGAAGAGGTCATTATTATTAGACGAGAGATAAGAGCTTTTACTGTAGAAGAAGATTTGGGAAAGTTGAAGACAAGTATGAGTTAATCAAAGAGAGTTCGAGAGAGTTTGGAAAGTTATGAAGTGTAAATAGAGAAGTGTGATGCGTACAAATAAAGGAATAGGCGGCTAAAATCATGACCATAATTACCTTGATAACCGAAAAAAGTGGTGCTTAATCATGGGATGACGCGTGTTCGGGGCATTAAATGCGGAGAGACGTGCATCTAATCAACCATTAGAAACTTTTCAGAAGGGGTCAGAGAATCTCCCGCCAAAAAAGGTATCTCAACCAACTTCCCGGTGACACAAAGTTATGCCACCATAAAGTAGGGGGACTATCTGTATAGAGTAAAATATGTTCATACTAAATGATCACATGAGAAAGTGACATGTGGAGCCGAAGATAGAAGATAGTGGGGTCTATAGGCAACAATCTCGTTTGTTATCGGAGAGAATGATATTCATAAAGGCAAGATAAATGCCTGCCACCCTGTAGCATTTACTTGAGAATATTCTACAGCATTAAGTATATGGTCCGTTATAGAGAATATGGCATTCACTGCCTACCGTTACACATTCTTCAATGTCGCTCATAATTGTCATTAAAGAGGGGCTTGATCCTAGGACCTTGTTCCCTAGGTGCAACTATAAATAGTGAGCTCTATTATTATTATAAAGCACACAAATTTTTCTGACAAACATACATTATACTCTGATCAAAGCTCAATACAATTTGACTCTTTTGCTTATTTATATTATTATTACTGCCTCCGGAAGCCTTGCTCCCGGAACCACGATTTCTGTTGTTTTACTTCAATTTCAAGGCTAAGTCTTACATTTTTTTCTAATCATTTATCATCTTGGGATCAAATCGATTCACTTATCTATAAACCACGTATAAGCTCAACTGTACCATTTTACGGGTAAACAATCCATGCCGTCGAAGAACATGTTGAGGGGATCATTTGTGCCCCGTGCCATCTTATTTGATTTCTCTTTATCGACTTGAGCCTCTTCGAACATAGACTCTGTGTGGTACATCGTCTCCGCAATGTCGATGACACCAACTACTTCCTTCTGGGCAGGAGCGGCTTCTCGGGAGACCGTGGCCTCTGATTCTCCTTATGGCTCCCGAGCTAGAAAGGGATCGTCCTCCCAGCCACCTACTCTGGTTTCCACCTGCTCTCCTTCGTCGATGGTCGACTCGTGAGCTGAACTCCAAGGAATCGTCCTCAGGGTAATCCCTGAGCCGGAAGAGGGAATCGGGGTCCGGTACCTTGGCTTTGGTACTCTTTTTATTTCTTTTCTGGCCCCGAACGACTACCCTCTTCTTGTTCACCTTGGTGTCCAGGGAGCCAAAAGATATCCTTGTTTTCTTCTTTTTCTCATCCTTTGCGACAACTCCGGACTATATCAAAGCAGAGGGTTCAGCAAGGGAGGATGAGGCCTCGTCCTCATCCAATGGCCAAAGCTTGGTGGTCTTGGGAAAACCTGTGAAAGGGAAAAGACTTGGCAGAAGTAAAAGTTAAGTATGTAAATATAATTATCCGGGAGGAAGATTCACCATGGGAACGGGCCTCCCACTTGCCCTTCGAGAGCTTGCACCATTCGTGCTCAACGTAAGACATTTGTTTGCAGTCCCCTCGATCCACTCCTTGAAGCGGGGAACTGCATTGCGAACTTGGGCGACTGTTGCACAATGGTATACACATGCAATTAGTAAAAGAATAAAAGGAAGTACCAAGTAATCAAGAAGGAGAAGACTTACGAGATGAATTCCACTTTTCAGGAACGGTAGAAATTCGAGGGGAATGAGGTCTTCGATTTTCACCCGAACGAACCTCCCCTGCTAACCTCAATCTCGATCTTCACCGATGCTCGAGAATGGAGCTTTACTTGCTCGATGAACAATCTTGACCAACCCCCCTCAGAAGATTCAGGGACTATAGAGACGAAGCAGGTGGTCGAGGGTGAACCGAGGTGCTTCGATGTTGTTTATGGAGTGACCGAGGAGGATTACGATCCTCCAAAAGCACAGGTGAATCTTCCCAAGGCAGACCTCGTACCTTTTGCATAAGCCAAGGATTATAGGGTCCATCGGCGCGCCAGGTGAGTGGTGATGTCTTGATTGGGACCGGGGACGGCCACCTCATTTCCCTCCCAGTTATAGTCCACCCGAACTATGGGGAGTGTGTCCTCGGTAATGGAGCATATCTACCTCCATACTCCCTCGCCTTGGTCCTATTGACTGGAGGCCTTCTCGACTTTGAAGTCATTTTTAATGGAACAACCTTCGGAATGAAGTTCTTCAAAGGAGGCTCTTGGGCCACCTCAGGAACCGCCACCTCGGCATCCGTGGCCGGGTTGGAAGATGAAGAGTTGGTTTGTTGAGGC
This sequence comes from Nicotiana knightiana, assembly GCA_005239525.1. Lineage (NCBI taxonomy): Eukaryota > Viridiplantae > Streptophyta > Magnoliopsida > Solanales > Solanaceae > Nicotiana > Nicotiana knightiana. Next base: position 2,590 of record ML404686.1, on the reverse strand, counting down.
ACGGATTTAGAAGTTTTTGCCATCGAATTATGGAAAATATGAAGGTTTGAAGAAAAATATGAAGGCTTGAAGATGAGGATGAAGATTTGAAGATTTAAAGAAGGATTATGAAGATTTGAAGATGAGGCTATGAAGTTCTAGAAAGAAATGTATGAAGATTTGAATGGGTTAGAGTTAAGTGGAGAATTCGAGGGTAAGTCAGAGAGCTCTGGAATCGAAAAGTAAAAAAGTGAAGAAGGGGTCGGAGCTTTTAAAGAGGAAGGATAGTCAATGTGTGACGTTCCGCATTCGAGGACAGTCAGCCGGCGGCTGACACGTGTCCGAAGTCAGAATAATACGACTGATGGGACGTTTCGCTGACCCGTCAACTCAGTTGTAACATATGAAAAAAGGAACTGGGGTTAATTTATCGCTTCTCGTCGCTTCGATAAATCTACTCTCCGAAAAACGAGGGACTATCTGTGTACGGATAAAATCGGGGGTAAAGTTTTCCCCGATTCCCCGATGAGAGAATGAAAGGGAAGCACGGATCGACATGATTATAATCGAGGCCAAGATCCCCTCGTATCTAGACCCGAGAAAAATGAACGATGTATCTGAGATCAGATATGGTAAAGCGAGCACGCAATTTAAAACAATAAAAGTTTTCTTTTGTCTTCTCGCTCTTGTTCAAGGCATTACTCATTTGTTCTTTTCTTCACCCGCGACCGAGCTTGTACCGAGGGTCCAATCGAGGACGAGTTCCACTGTTCAACCTAAAATCAGACTTGGTCATTACATTACGATTGGTTTGATCGTTTATTTTGTCTTTAATTCATTTACCTGTTATTTTTAATTATCCGTATTGAATTAAATCATGTATCCTTTAAACTACGTATAGATTTAATTGTTACTCATTTTTGGGTAAATCATTTTTTTAAAATACATTTAAAAACAAAAATTATATTTAAATACCAGCCTCTTATAGGCGTATTCTTGTCAATCATCCAAAATAGAAGTGAATATGTTAGGCCAGAACCAACTACTGTAAAGTGGATCCTCGTTTCTTAAACCTATTTATCGTTAATGCTAAAAATTACAATTTAATTAATATACCCTTTTTAATATTAAACTCTTCTAATTAATTAATTTTATCAAAATATTAGTATTTAGCAAATTCTTTTAAGAGAATATGACATTGAAGAGAATATTTTGCTCATTTTGGAAAATAGAGGACCTTGGTGCCATTTGCTCATATTCCAATAAAAAAAACCCTTTTAAAAGCGGCAATGGGGTTTTAGAGTGTTGTTACTGTGGCACATAGCAGAGCGAACTAAGGAAGCGGGAAAGCAATGGCCTCTTCTTCATTGCGTTCAACCTCTTCTTCTGTGTTGAACAGAGTCCGATGTTGCCTGCGCTCTTTCTCTGCCAAGCCCTCTTCTTCTTCTTCTTCCTATCGGGCAGTCAAAGACAAAGACAGAGAGAAAATGATTTCTGATTCCGACAGGGAAACGCCGGAGTACGATGTCCCAACTTCAGGAATCAGCCGACCACTTTCTGAGATACTCAAAGAGCTGAACAAGAAGGTCCCGGATTCCCTCATCAAGTTTCGCCACGAACCTAATGGCTTCTCCCTCAAATATATCCCCTGGTCAGTGCTGCCTATTTTATTTCCTGTCTCATCTACGCTAGGTTCTTTTACTTTTCGAATGTTTATCAGAATCTGATCTGCGCTCTACTAGTGTTTTGCTTGATTTTGAGGGGAACTTTTTTTGTTTGCTTGCGCTTACCTTTTGCATTTGGGCAGGGGGAGATTATGGTTTCCGTTGACGGTTATTGATGACATATCTTGCACAACTCAGCTCCAATATTTGCTTGAACTTGTCTATATTCTGTGTTTTTGTTTCAAATTTAGTGATTCCTTTCATGGATAGGTCTGGCAAAAGGCTTGCAGGGTTTTCTTTTTGTAACCAAGAAATCATTAGAGAGAGCAAGTTTTCCCTCAATTTCTAATCTATTAGGACTCTCTTTCTCCTAAAAGGATTAAATCTCTTTTATAGCCTTATCCTTTTCTTGGAAGAGAAGTTTTGCTCTTCTATAAATTGAAGCTTCTTCTCAAACAACAACAAAAAAAAAACCTCCACAATGTAGTCTTTCAGAGAGTATTGTTTAGGGGGAGACTTTCCTCTCATAATTTTTATTCTCATTTTATATTAGTGATGAATTATATGTAAGTCGATTAATCAAACCATAATAAATTATTATGCCTAGTTTAGTATATTTCCACCAAGCTTTGTGTGTTAGGTAAGGCTGCTTACATGTCACCCTCCCTAGACCCCACTTGCGGGAATACACTGGGTCGTTGTTGTTGTTGTTGCAAGCTTGGTATGTTAGCTTCCACATGACGCCTTGTTATTTTTGATTCCAACACATGTGGCACACGGTTCGAAGCTCAGTACACAATGGATCCGCGGCTCTACTCTTCTCCACTTAAGTACCAAGTTTTTTATGTCACAACGTTCGAACATGTGATGTGCGCTTCACCCCACAAATCATGTGTTGCCCTCTTACTACTAGAGCAAAAAATTTTGTGTGTGTGTGTTGGGGGAGG